>CABHPQ010166923.1:0-46609 GCA_902168405.1 Peromyscus aztecus
AGTTCAGCTGAGATCCATTGGGATGAGGACACAGAGGTTGCCAGTTTAAGGAAACAGGATCAGCTGAGGAATTGGCAAGGTGAGGAAGCTGTGACTTGTTCTGTTTCTCTGATCTTCCAGCATTCACCCCAATACCTGGGTTCAGGTTTGATTTTATTAATAAGACCCTTTAAGATTCGTGCTATAGTATGTATTTGCTTATATGCCGATATTAGCTGTGAAGTCATTGATAATCTTACTATAATCCTTAGAACTATAGAGTTTGGGAATAGAATAAGGGACTAGATGGGCCAGATAGATCTTGTTAGGAAAGGGAAGTAGAATAGACAGCCATGAATGGAGGTATGGGGCTGGAATTGAAATATAAAATCGGGAGAGGAGGTGAAAGAATACATGGAGAGACAGCTAAAATTATGGGGTATTTTAGGGATAGTATGGAACCTAATACAGTGGAAAATTCTTAACATTATAAAGACAATCTAACAAAATTGAAAAATAATGGGGGAGATAGTGTCCCAACTAGCTACCTCCTGTCACCAAACAAAGCTTACACTACTTGAATCAGGTTGCATCTAATTGAATTGTTGACTATAGAGACCCCATGGAAATCTCCGAACTACCCAGGCTATTGCTAAGACTATAGGTTACTCTTCACAACCTGACATCAGGCCTCCATTGCTGGAGACAACACCTACATAACCCATTGAACACTGAAATATTGAACTGGTCCTTACCAAGAGCCACTGCCCCTGTATTCCAACATCTTTGGTACAGGAGAGTACTTTGTAGGTTATCAAAAAAAGAATGTAAACTCCAAGCCAGCCACAAACTGTTTGTTTACAATTGTGTACTACGTGCAAGATATGCTAGGGCAATGGTGATACAATGCTTATGGGAGTAACCAATCAATAGCTGATCTCACTTGAGGCCTACTCTGTGAGATGGAACTCATGCCAGACACTGCTTGGGTGAACAAGAACCTGATACTAGATAGCCCAGGGACCCAGGGCAAATCCAAATAATACTAGTCTCCAATAAAAAAAAAGAAAATAAATACAGTGACAAATGACTTTTGATATTCTGCTACACTCTAGATCAGTGCCTTGTTCAACCATCATCAGTGAAACTTCCTCCTGCAGCAGATGGGAACAAATATAGAGACCCTCAGGCAGACAACCCTCAGAGAGTGAGAAACTTGAAATATTCAGCCCTAAATGGGATGTCTCCATCAAATATCTCCCCCCAGACCTCAGGGAACTTCATGGAAGAGGAGGAAAAAAGAATTTACGAGTCATAGGGGAGGGAGGACAGCAAGAAAGCAAACCTCTCTAAATCAATATGAACAAGGCTTATATGAAAGCACAGATCAAGGCAGCAAGCCCAGAGCCTGCGTGGGCCGGTACATACATTATGGCTTCCAGTTTAGTGTTTTTATGGGATTTCTGAGTATGTGAATGAGTGGCTCTCCAGCTCTTGTCCATTCTCTTGAGTTCTTTTTCTTCTACTCATCTGTCTTGTGCAAATTTGATGTAATAGTTTTTGTTTTATCTTATAAATGATTGTGTTATGTTAAAAATAAGTGAATAAATGAAAACCTAGCCCCTGGGCAATAGTTCTCAACCTATGGGTTGTGATCCCTTTAGGGGTTGAATTGCTCTTTCACAGGGGTTGCATCAGATACCTTGCATATCAGATATTCACATCGTGATTCATAACAATAGCAAAATTACAGTTATGAGGTAACAACAAAGTAATTGTATGGTTTGGGGTCACAACAAGATGAGGAATTGTATTAAAGGGTTGCATCATTAGGAAGGTTGAGAACCATTGTACTAGTGTGAAGGTTAACAACTGAACTATCATTTATACCTGCTCAGAGATGGAAAATCAGTTTGTAATGATACTGTCTTTATCAACCACTCCAGGGCAGGTCAAATGTTCAGGAGTAATTGACCAACAAATAATGGACTCCACAGGTGTGTGTGTGTGTGTGTGTGTGTGTGTGTGTGTGTGTGATTTTTATTTGGTTACAGTTTGGTGTTTTGCTCTGTTTTCCTTTTGGGGTGGTATTGTATATTATATTCTAGGTTTAAAGCACTTTTGTTTTTGTACTGGGTTTTTTGTTAGCTTTTTGAGAAAGTTATGGGTTTAGGGATGAGAGAATATGGAAGGACTTGGGGGAGAAGGTGAATATGATCAAAATATATTTAAATTAAAATATTTAAATATTAAAAATAAAAAATTAAAACAATTTAAATTTGTGAGTGAGCCAGGGCGGTGGGTGGTAGGAACTGGAGGAAGGGGAGAAAGGAGGGAAACACAGTAATTACCTTTTTTTTTTTTTTTTTTTTTTTTTTTGTTTCTCTGTGTAGCTTTGCGCCTTTCCTGGAACTCACTTGGTAGCCCAGGCTGGCCTCGATCTCACAGAGATCCGCCTGCCTCTGCCTCCCGAGTGCTGGGATTAAAGGCGTGTGCCACCACTGCCCGGTCACAGTAATTACATTTTAATTAAAAACAAAGAAATTGAGCTGAAGAATGTGGCTCAGTGTTTAAGAGGATATGCTGTTTTTCCAGAGTACCTGAGTTTAGTTCCCAGCCTCCATGTCAAGGGCCTACAACTGCAGGTGCAGCTGATCCCACACTGTGTGCCTCTGCAGGCATCTGCCTCATGTGAGCATACTCACATGCTGGTATACCAACACATAACTACAAACGAAAAAAATTAAAAAAATAATGTTCCCAGAGTTGGTGATAAGAATGATGTGCTTTGCCTAATGTAAGAGTCACATTAATTGCTCTGCAGTGGTATACTATAGCACTTTTATGCAAACAGTGTTAATATGATGGCAATATGTATTCAGGACTTTATTTACAGATGACTCTTAGTGTTCTAGCAGAGCAGAAGGTGCCACTTACATTGGTCAAATTAGATTTGTTCTGGTACAAATGTATATTCAACATCTTTTGTCATAAGTATTCATACTGAGATTCTTTAAGTTTTACTGAGTCCTTTGTGATAGCAAATAATTGTGAATGTAGCTGTGCCAATACATTGGTGAAACAATACACAAATCTGCTAAATCAGGGTCCACATTACAAACGTAAACCCTGGTGATGATGTGGCCAGCTGAGAACAATGCAAGTTTTAACACTGGTTAGAGTAAATGAAAAGAATACCAAACAAAATTTCAAATCTCAATACTTCCAAAGAGCATGTATATTAGCAGATTTTATGGAAAAATGTCATTCATATATACTAAAATTTCATTGTCTAGAATATAAGTTATAAAGAGCAGGAGTCTTAGCGAGCACCTGGAGCCCATCCCTTGTTGTACACACTCCTTTACCAAGTTGTTTTTCAAGCACTGCTGCTTAGGGAACTTGCAGATTCAATTGGTGTTCCGAACCAGTTTGATCCCAAATAGAGAGGTGACCAATGTAGACCAAATTCAATTACATTAGTGATTTTAAAAAGAGTTTTTGTCTGACTGGTAATAGACAATGGACTCAAAAACACAAAATCCAAAAAGGATTTGACCTGATGCTGATGGTTTCAAAGGAAGAAGAGGTCACATGGTAAGGAATGTGGGCTTCCTCCATGAGTTTAGACCCTCTCTGCCCTAAAGTAAGCAAATGGGGTCTCAATCATAAATACCAAGAAGGTAACTTGTCCATGCCACACAGGACCATGGAATTGATTTTTCCCAAGCAAGAACTCAGAATGGCTGACACTCTAATTTCAGATCCAGAGATCCATGAGCTAGTAAATGAGTCCTATTATTTCTCTCTAAGTTTTTTTTTTAACATAGCAATAAAAATGATCACCTAATGGAAGGATCATCATTTATATTTTACTATTTTAAGGCAAGGTATAAAATAATTTCAAGGTGTCTGAGTATTTAATGAGATATGAGCATTAAATTAAAATGTCCACTAGAGGAAGCAAAAACTTTGAAAATTTTTCCATCAGAAATGTGTTAAAGAAATGAACTTGAACTACATAATTATATCTATCTATCTATCTATCTATCTATCTATCTATCTATCTATCTATCTATCTATCTATCATGTATTTATGATATATTTTTCTATAATCTTTCATATTTCAGCTTTAGATAATATTGATTACATCTATATTCATATTCACATATATACATATATTTCAGTCAAAATTTAATGATGTAGTGACTCAAATTTGTTCATTTTAGAATGATTATAATGATCAGGATGGGAATATTATTTCCTGTTATTGTTAAAATTAATTCTAAGGACGCTACTTTTTTTATTAAGAAAATTTTTTATTCATTTTACATACCAATCAAAGGTCACCCTCTTCCCTGCTCCCGCCCCTCCAGCCTCCCCTTCCCAACCCACCCCCCAATTCCCTCCTACAAGAAGGTAAGGCCTCCCATGGGAAAGTACATTTAGTAGAGGCAGGTCCAAGGCCCTCCCACTGCATCAAGGCTGTGTGAGGTGTCCTATCATAGGTAGTGGGATCCAAAAAGCCTGATCATGCACCAGGGCTGGATTCTGATCCTACTGCCAGGGGGCCCCTTAAGTAGATCAACTGTCTCATTCTGCAGAGGGCCTAGTCCAGTCCCATGCAGTCTCCACAGCTGTTT
Organism: Peromyscus aztecus; assembly: GCA_902168405.1. NCBI lineage: Eukaryota > Metazoa > Chordata > Mammalia > Rodentia > Cricetidae > Peromyscus > Peromyscus aztecus. The sequence continues at coordinate 4,623 of CABHPQ010166923.1, forward strand.
GTTCTGAATTTCATGAGTTCCCACTAGTTTGGTTTGGTTGTCTCTGTAGGATTCCCCATCATGGTCTTGATGCCCTTGCTCACAGAATCTCTCTTCTCTCTCTTCAATTGGACTCCTGGAACTTGGCCTGGTGTTTGACTGTGGATCTCGGCATCTGCTTCCATCAGCTACTAGATGAAGGCTCTGTGATGACAGTTAGGGTATTCACTAATCTAATTACTGGGGTAAGCCAGCTCAGGCACCCTCTTCACTATTGCTGGTAGTCTAAGCTGGGGTCATCCTTGGGGATTCCTGGGAACTTCCCTAGCACCCATTTTCTCCCTGTCCTCATGATGTCTCCCTTTAACAACCTACATGCCCCTCAACCAAAGAATGGATTAAGTAAATGTGGTACATATACACAATGGAGTACTACTCAGCAGTGAAAAAAATGATATCATGAAATTTGCAGGCAAATGGATGGAACTAAAAAATACCATCCTGAATGAGGTAACCCAGACTCAGAAAGACAAACATGGTATGTACTCACTCATAAGTGGATACTAGATATAAAGCAAAGGATAACCAGACTGCAACCCACAGCTCAAGAGAAGCTAGCTAACAAAGAGGACCCAAAGAGGGGTGCAAGGATTACCCTGGGAAGGGGAAATGGATAAGATCTCCATGAGTAAATGGGATGAGTGGTAGGCAATGGAGGATAGGGGATAGGGGATGAGAAAATAAGGGAATGGATGGTCGAGCTGGAACAGGGATGGAGTGGGAGAGCAATGAAAGAGACACTACTTTTTTAACATAATTTTTAATTGAATCTTTGGGAACTACACATCATACACCTCAATCCCACTCGTTTTCCAGTCCTTCTATATTTGTCCTCCACTCTGTAACCTCCCTCCCCCAAAGAAAATAAAAAATAAAAATTAGAAAAGAAATAAAAAAAAGAAAAATCTACCCAAATGAAGAAAAAACAAACAAACAAACAAACAAACAAAAGCCAAAAAGACCATCTTTGGGCCACGACCTGTTCCTTTTTAAACCACAGCCTTCTACGAATGTGCCATTCTACTCCCCCGTCTTTCAATCTTCTCCATCACATATTTGTTAATAGTAGTGGCATCAGAAGTTGTGGTCTGCCACACAGTATACCCTTTTGCCCAAACAGCTTTATTTGCCAATGTTCATTGCAAGTTCATTGCAATGAGTCATTGGTCTAGTTCAAGGTCTCTGGCTTCTGCTACACCATCAATACTGGACCCTCATCGAGACTCTCAGAGATCCTGCTGTTACCCTGGATCTTGGAAATCTGTAGGACTGGCCCCTTCACACACACTCCAGCAGCTCATAGATGAGGAAGATGTTTGGGTGGGCTAACTCAAAGTCCAGTCCTGGATCTGGGCCTGGGTGGTAGCTGAGCTGGTAAGCCCACCAGGTTTCCATTGGGTGCCAGCTCTTCCACTCTACCTAGGAGAGGGGAAGGACAGCTCTCCCACACCCATGTCCCTGCTGGCATGCTGTGGACAGTGAGGGGCTTCATCAACATGACTTCAGGCTTCATTATAGACCAATGGCCCTCTGCATAGCCTTTGGTAGTAACACGGGCATGGAGATGAACATAATCCTCATCTGCAATAGGACCATGGACCCAGACATGGCCCTCAGTGGCAGCACAGGCCAGGCATCATCATGGTCTTGGATGGCAGTGCAGGCCTCTCACATCAGGCTATTCCTTCTCTTCATAGAGCACAAACCTTTCCACTTCTCTTTCTCTCCCATCATGCTCTGTGAGTACTGGGCATGGCTCGGTAGACTTCACTCTTTTCATGGACATAGGGACGTCATCTCCCATCACCTACTACAGCTTGACTTTGCTAGGGTGCAAAGAGTTTGATAACGAAGCCAGGGTGTATGTTGCTGACATGGACAACCTCATTCATTGTGTCTGATATGAGTCGCAAACCTGTACCTGATGGAGATCACTTCAGAAAACACATCCTGTAGCTTTGTTCAAACACAGTCTCTGCTTAAATTTAGGATTATTTATTTGAATTATTAGGCATAGTTACCAATGACTGTGGAGTAGAGAATACGAACATAGAAATGTATTCATTGCTGGAAGCTAATTTAGTCTCAATCAAAGAAATAGTTCATTCAGTCTTAACCAAGGAAACCTCCAATGATTAGAATTAATTTCTAGGGACATGAAGTTTTAGTTTCCTGAGCTGATTTTTTATAGAAAATTGCCTTATGACCTTGAACAAGTTTTCCTGAAGTTTTTTTTTTAATAAGAACAACAACAAAATGGAATTCTGAAGTTCTCTCCTGAGGTTCAGGTAATTAATTTTATTATTTTGGCAACAGCATTGACAGCCTCAGAGGGATTCATAAAAAAAAAGCACAATCCATAAATAACAAGGCTAACAGCTCAACAGATACTTTTTTCATTTTAGTTTTAAATCAGGGCTGAAAAAAATTTATCTTATTTTTGTTTGCTTATTTTCTAAATAGCATCTGACTATGTTCCCCTGGCTGCCTTTTCTCAGTCTCCCAAGTGGTAGCATTGTAAGCATGAGCCACCACGTCCAGCTTAAAACCAGAAAATTATTGACAATAAAATTTCAAGTTATTTTTCCATAGTGACTAGAATGAAGATATAGAAGTGCTCAGTAAATATCTGTGATCAGGCATGAACCAGCCCAGTTTTAATTTTTAAAAACTTTTATAAAATTACCACCAGACATAATATTTTCAAGTAGAGAAATTATGTAATCAATCTCAAACACTCATGAAACACTTTAATAATTATCAACTTATTACAAATATTGTATTTATATCATCATCTTGGATTTTTGAAATTAATATACATTTTTCAATTTTATGTGTGTATAGAATACATTTTAATACTAATACACTCATTACTGTATGAATGCACTAATGTACTCATTACTGTATGGATACACTAATACACTCATCTTGATACACTCATCCATCTGCCTTGTCTTGCTTTCTTCCCATCTTCACCTGTCCTTCCTCTTACCAACTCTACATATCACTCTTGATTCTTTCTTTTTTTACTTTGTGATCATTTGAGTTTAGTGAGGACCACTCACTTGGGTGTGGGTGTGAAGTTGTTCAGTGAATTATGAGTAACTCACCAATGGCTACTTCACTAAGTAATGACTTCTTGTACTGCGGCATAACTCAACTTCCATCAGCTCCTCTACATGGGGCAAGCTACATCTACAATTTATTGTTTATAGGCTCTATCCTGTGCAGGCCCTATTTAGGCAAAGGTGGGGGGTGCTTTGAATTTATAAGTTCTGTGGTCATGTCATGACCATAAAGTAGCATTCCTTTGACTTCCTCCCAGTGTTTTTACTCCTTACATTTCTTTGCACTCCCTCTTCTGTGGTATTTCCTGAGACTTGGAGGAGGTGATGTTAGTATGCCATTTAAGGCTACACATTCAACAATCATTTGCTCTCAGCACCTTAACCAGCCACGACATTATTCTTCCCATTAACCATTGTTCACAATAAAAAGTAGGCCTGTTCAGTTCTACCATTGTATTACAACTATGAACCAAAATAGTGACCATCATGGCAGGATAACCCTAAGAATGCAGTAGTGGCATGCATATCTTGGCAATAACTAGTTTTCTCTAATTAGACATAAGATCTGATAAAGACAAACATTCTGATACTAGAAACCTAGCCAACAACCCAGGGCTAGTGAAGTAATGGATAGTGGAGAAGAATCTACAACCGGCATAATTTTAATTGAACTAGCACAGTCCTTAACTACATTCTAAATATTTATCCTGTACACACAGTTAAGAGTAGTCCTCACCTTTTACCAAGGAAAATTCTCTATGAAATTTATGGAGACCACTACAGAATACTACAACCAATTAAAATGCAGAGCTATGGAGCATAGTCCCAACTTATACATATAGAACACAATTCCTTCACCTAAAGCTTGTGATTATTGTGGAAGAGGGGCCAGAAAGATTTTAAGAGACAGAGGATCAGGAAGTTTGCGGTCAGAGTATGTCTTTAAGAAATGCCAGAGGCTATTCCTATAAATCTTACTAATGTGACCCTAACAAGGACAACACTAATAGGCATTCTAAATTGGATGGGGAAAAGCCCATGAAGCCTCCACAAAGATTTATAGGAAACGGAGGCATTCTGAGAGTGGAAGAAATAGTCTTCTTCAGGTCAGAGAAGACCAATTGGTTGTCTAGTACCAAGTTGTCAGCCAGGAAAACATGCATATGAATAACCTTATACAGATAGAGCTGCTCATATTTAGGAATATTGTGTATATACATATACGCATGTAATAGCAATGTAAACTGAGGCCATAGATTTTAGAAAGGGCAAGAAGGGATTTATGGGAGGGTATGGAGGGAGGAAAGGAAAGGGTGAAATGATATAATTATATTATAAACACGAAACAGAGTAATTCCAAGGCTGAGGACAGAACTAGCCCATAGATATAAAACAAATATTTATCAGGCTTTGACAACCTGATAGCACTTAGCAAACAAAAGTAGTAGATTCACTCCTAGCACTGCTGACATTCCCACCTATGGGCTTTTGATGAGGTCCACAGTGACAGGCATAATTGACTTCTATAAGTTGGGCCTCTGATCCAATCAGAAACCAGCTGGCTACCCACTAATGTAATGTTATCTGGCAAGCTGGTATTGTAGCATGCAAAGTACAAAGGTGAGAATAACCATTGCTGATCTTTCTTCCATACCTACCTGCACATGAGCGTCTAGCACTATGAAGCCTACCTAGCAAAGAGGAAGCTTCTTGGTAATTGCTCGTGGTTTCTCTGTAGTCTACCAATACTGTGTGTGGTTTCCTTGACAATAGGATCATCTGTTTCTTGCTGGCAGCCGAGGGCAGTGGCTACAGCCTATGCAGTTTTGGGACTGTGGTGGTTTGAAAGAAAATAACTCCCAAAGGGAGTGGCACTAGTAGGAGGTATGGCCTTGTTGGAGTAGGTGTGGTCTTATTGGAGGAAGTGTGTCATGGTGGGGATAGGCTATGAGGTCTTTTTCTCAAGCTTCACTCAATGTGACAGTCAGCTGACTTCCTGTTGCCTCTGAGTCAAGATGTAGGACTCTCAGCTCCGGCACCACATCTGCCTGCACGCTGCCATGCTCCCCTTCATTATCATAATGGACTGAAACTCTGAAACTGTAAATGAGTCACCTTAAATTAAATATTTTTCTTTGTAAGACTTGCTGTGGTCATGATGCCTCTCCACAGTAATAAAAACCCAAACTAAGACAGGGACCTACTGGCAGCAATTCACAGGGGTATGCACCACATCTGGCATTGGAGGTTTGTTTGATAGCTCAAGCCTCAGCATCATCCGTGCAAGTGAGGTACCTCTGTTCAAATTCTATCATATTTCCTTCCTTGTAACTGAGAATGTGTTTCACCAATCTATCTCTCCTAAAGCAGCACATATTTTTAAGTACAGCTATATTTCTTTGTGTCACAAAAGAAAATTAAGCCCAAGAACTATCATGTTTTTTAGTCATTTGGCTGTATTTCTTAATGAGAACCAAATTACTTTTGCTTTCATAGAACATTAGAAGTGCAGAAATGTGCTAACACTTGCCCTCTTCTCTCCACATTCTCACATGTGTTGTAGCAAATCAGTGGTTTTATACTCCCTAGGAAGCCATAACACCATCGGATAAACTTTATGAGCACAGAGGGGTCTGTCAGTTTTGCTCATTGCTGTGTGTCTCCGGTCTGAAACTCTTACACAGGTAGAGTCTTAATGCTTTTTAAAAAAGCAAAATAAGTGACTAAGTTTAAGATAAAATATTCTTGAATTCTACCAATTTAAAGAGTGATAAAGCTTATTTCTTGGTTTCAGGAAGAATCCAAGTGAGCCCTCCAGGCCTGGGAGACAGAATACCATGAAGTCTGCTGTGAAATAGTCTCTCCTGGAAATGGGTGTATAAACAAGTTTGGAACAATGGCAACACCAATGGACATGGTAATGTGATGGGGGGGATTTCATGGGGTCCCACCTCCAGACAAAGTACTATAGGAAACAAATGACTGCTGGGCAAAGGAGAATTAGAGTCTCCCAGAAATGAACCACTTATTGGTTGACCAAGGCAGAGTGATCAGCCTTGAAATCATATACACACAGGGAGCAAAATAAATTAATATTTATATATACTTGTGCATACACATACACACACATAACAATAATAAAGAAAAAGAGGCTATTAACTTCAAGTTTGGGGGTGGGGTGAGACAGGTTAGAGGGAAGAAAGTGAGGGGGAGATAGTGATACAATTCCATTCCAATTAAAATATATTAAAATGAAATAATTTATCAATATAAACACGAGTCACAAAAAGATGAGAAGAATAGATAGTAATCACAGAAGTCAGCAAGAAAATATGTCCCTGGACCTAAGAGTACTTTGCATGTGAAAAGAAGAGCAAGCATTACAGTAAAAGAATACATGAAAGAGAGAAGGAAAAATATCATTGGAAAGGCAGATATAATAAAGGTCAATAGGGGCATGGGTGCAGAGTTGTGCATGGTAGATGCAGCTTTTGTAAGAAAATTAACTCAAACTCAAGTCTTAGAAAAAGTGCCTTAAAGCCAGATATGATGACACTGACTTGCAATCCCAGATACTTCAGAGGCTAGGTCAGGAAGATTGGGAGTAGCAGGCCAGCCTATACTAGTTGGTGAGCCTCTGTTTGAAAATAAAGATAAAAAAGAAGGCAGGAAATATAACTTTGTAGTAAAGCATTTTCTAGCATGGATGTGATACTGTGTTCATTGACCAGAATGAAAGAAGAAAGAAAACACAAAGAGAGAAAGAGAAAGAGGAAGAACGAGAAAACTTAAAATGTCCAAACAGCTGTTGAAAGATTTAGACACAGATAGCACAGCATGTAAATATTTTATATTGCTATTTGATTGTCTAAATCAAAGCTGATAGGAAGGCATGGCTCCATTCAGTTGAATCTTTCCAGCTTTAAAGAACATGAGTTTGAATAACTTACTTCAGATGAGCAGCAAACTGTTAAAGACTCGGTGCTGCGGAATGGGAGCAAGGCCTTCTGGGACCACTCGTCTCTGTTTGTAAAGGCTGCTATGCACCAACAGTAAGCAGTCTTCAGAACAGAAGTTAGAAACCCAGGAGAAAGAAAAAGTCCAGGGATAATGGATTCCAATAAGGAGAAATCCAGATTTGGCAGAAAAAGGGGAAAAGTAAGCATGTAGGAGCTGTGAGAGGAGTGTGAAGTAAACCAACTCAAGAATGCTCCACGGAAAGAACTCCACATTATAGACCACAGGCCAGGATGAAGAGAGAACATTCAAGAGAAAAGGTGAAATTCAGTTATAGGAATTTGTAACAAGGGAGTTATATCCCACTGACATTGGTTATCTTAATCCCAACTAAATGGGAAGATTCATCTTGGCATGTCCTACAATCCCAGAAAGTAAACCTAGTAGGCAAAACACTTATGATAGAAAAGCAGAAATGCAGTATCCATCCAGATGTGCCTGAAAGGAAAATTATTCCACAAACTCTAATAACATAAGGTGAGAAGGCAAAAAGTCAATCCACTTTTGGAATGTACTCCCTGACTTATTATATATGACTTAAATCCTCCCTGACTCAATATATAATTTTATTTCACATTGTCATTTTCATTTGAATTTTCATATTGATTTACCATTTCTTAGAAAAAAACTCTATTATTTAAAGGAGAAATTTCTGAATCTGGCAATATTCTACCAAATATCCTTTAATGTTAAATTGTCTTTAGTCAAGATTGCTCATTCTTCATGTTGTCTCTTTCCTTTATAAAGAGAAGAGTAGGAAAATAGTTCCTACATGACAGGCATTCTGGAAAAAAAAAAAGACATGAAAGCTGCATGTCATGTAGCTATAGGGCCCAAAGGAGGCAGTGCTTGGTCATGGGTGGAGCAAATACCACTACATTCAAACTGTAAAAGTCGTGTATTACAATGTCTGAGAATCATCTTTAATTTCTAATTATGATCCAAGCACCAATGGTTGAGGGGAAGCAAAGGAAATAATCATTGGTGGACCATGAAAAGAGAAAAGAGCAGAAGTGGATTTAAATTACACACTTGTATGTGAGCATGGGGATTTACCTGAAGGCCAGACAGAGCATGAAACTTGGTGGAGACAAGAAAAACAAAACAAAACAAACAAACAGCAACAACAAAAACCCTGAAGAACATGGGAGAGGTATTAGAACTGGAATTTATGGCTAGGTGTCTTAGCTAGGGTTTCTGTTGCTGCAATGAAACACCATGCCCAAAAAGCAAGATGTAGAGGAAGAGTTATTTGGCTTAAACTTCTATATCACTATTCATCACCAAAGGAAGTCAGGACAGGAACTCAAATCAGACAGGAACCTAGGAGTAGGAATCTGGAGGCAGGAGCTGATGCAGAGACCATGAGGTTGTGCTGCTTACTGGCTTGATATATATAATCCAGAACCACCATCCCAGAGATAACACCACCCACATTGGACTGGGCCCTTCCTGCTTAATCACTAATTTTAAAAAAGTGCCATTAAAGGCTTACTTGCAGCTCTGTGTCATGGAGGTATTTTCTTAATTGAAGTTACCTCTTGTCAGACGAATTTAACTAGTGTCAAGTTGATATATGCAGCACAACTGACCCCTTGTCAAATTGATACATAAATACATCACTGCTAAGCCACAATCTTTCCTTTCTCATGTATCCCCAAAATGTCACATTAAAAAAATACATAAAACCCCTCAGTCTCTACAAATTCAAACATGTTAAAAGTTCAGTCCTTTAAAAATATCATTTCTTCAAAAATTCAAAATCTCTTTTAACGGGTTAAATTCTTTCAACAGTAGCCTATTATAAAAATCAAAACTGAGTTAAGTACTATCTTCAAGCAGGAAGAACCAGGGCACAGTCACAATAAAATCAAGTCAAAACTAGACTCCAATAGTGTAAGTAACTCAATATACAATTATCTGCAATTGACTCACAATATTCTATGCTCCTCCAAGGAACGCGGGTCACTTCTCAGGCTCTGCTCTCTGCAGAACACACAGCGTGTCTTCTAGGCTCCAACTTGCTCTGTTGATGTTCTTCCTAATCACCTCATGGTACTGGCAACTCCAAAATGCTTGGGTCTTCTGTTGAAACTGGGCTGCATTTTCACCAATTGCTTCTCATAGGCTCTCTTCATGGTGCCAAGCCTCAACTTCTCTGCATGACCCCTTTCAGTCTTGGGCCTTCAACTGCCACTGAGACTGCACCTTCACCTTTGGCCTCTCCTGACCTCTCAGTGCCAAGCCTCAGCATCTCTCCATGACCCCTTCATGCTTACAAAACCAGCAATGCATAGGTGACTCTCAGACTACCAAGTTCAGCTGCCAGCATGAGGTACAACCTTGGCTGACTCTGGAACACAACTTCACTGTGCTTTCAGAAAATAATTCTCAAATTTCACCTCATGGTGTTGGTCTCTTCTTAGTCACGACCAGTTTTTCAGCTTCAGCAGACCAGCCTTTAGTATTCCAACAAAGAAGGGGTTTCACTTTAGCAGTGTAAGTATCTTGTTAATTACAACTGATTCTTCAGCCCCAGCTAACCAGAGTCTTAATTTAAAATAACAAATGGCCCTGATAGAGTCTTTAAATTTCCTTCTGAAACTTCATAAGTCAGGCTTTCATCTTCTGCACTGCTCTCAACATCCCATGCTCCCATAGAACTGCTCACTAAGCAATGAACACTCAATGGCTTTTCTTGCACTAAGTTCCAAAATCCTTCCATTACCCTCCCCAAAACAACATGGTCATGTCTGTCACATCAGTACCCCACTCCTGGTACCAACTTGTCTTAGGGTTTCTGTTGCTGTAATGAAACACCATGACCAAAAAGCAAGATGAGTAAAAAGGGGTTATTTGGCTTACACTTCCAAATTACTGTTCATCATCAAAGAAAGTTGGGACAGGAACTCAAATAGGGCAGGAAACTGGAGGCAGGAGCTGATGCAGAGACCACATAGAGGTGCTACTTACTAGCTTGCTCACCGTGACTTGCTCAGACTGCTTTCTTATGGAAAAAAAAAAAAAACCTAGGACCACAAATATACAGATAGCTCTACCCACAATGTGGTGGGTCTTCCTCCATGAATAACTAATTAAGAAAATGTCCCAAAGGCTTGTTTATGGCCCAATCTTATGGGTCATTTTTAATTTGAAGTTCCCTACTCTCAGATGATTTCAGCTTGTATCAAGCTGCCACAAAACTGTCCAGCATTCTAGGGTTGAATATTTATCATAAGAGAAATGGAGTGAATGATAGCCATATTTTAGCTCACAAATTCTTTGCATATATAAATTGCCTTCTTATACACATTCACATATCTTGCCCCAATCATTAAAGAAATGACCCCCTTGGTCCATATAATCTGACAGCCAAAACCAAAATCATAGACCATCCCAAGAGAAGACCTTAGGAAATACATTCAAGTATGCAATAAATCAAGTATTTAAAGCATAGAAGACATAAGTCTGAATCATTAAAGGCATCTGCCAAGCAATGCTTCTTATGTAAACTCTGCATCACTGGCCTGGAAGGGATGAGACTCAAGTACAGAGCAGAAAGTATTTATACCGAGAAATATCCATTTTATACTCCAGTATAGAAATCTGTGACTCTCCAGAAAGTCACGTCTCTTCTTTCTATAATCCTTAGCCTGGGACATCCTGCTAAGGGCATTTTGGAGATAAAATCACTAAGTGTATTTTCTTGTAGGTCCAGCTGAGATCAGATCTGGTTACATGCTTTTTCCTTTTCTGTGAACAGCTCCCCATCTGTACTCAGTCAGGATAGATTGTTAGGACACTGTTCTTGACTCCCTCCCTCATTTGGTAAGTTGACTTATTATAGATGAAAAGGTGTAATGCTACATTTTTATGAAGTTGATTCCCATATTATGTGATTTTTGTCAGTGTAATATTGAAAATTATTTGTCTTCTAACTTAAATGCTTTTTGCATTAATTCATGAGACTATAGGTTTTTCTACACTGTCTCCCTTATAAAAAAAAATCCGATCTGCTTCTTATGATGTTGATTGAAGTATGTCATCAGAGATTTAAAAGTAACTTTTAACATTTTGAAATTATAATGTAATTATATCATGTTACCCTTTCATCTCCTTTCTTCTCTCCAACTCCTGCTAACCTTCTCCCTGTCTCTCAAATTTAGGGCATCTTTCCCTTTCATTTTGATATATAAATATATAAATACAACCTACTCAATCCATAAAATGTTACTTGTATGTATATAATTTCAGGATGACAATTTGGTTAATTAGTTAAGGGCTCTACCCTGGAAGAGAGTATTTCTTCCACTCTCATGTACCCATTCATCATTCAGTGAGGAGCTGTTCAATCTTCATGAGTTTGTGTACTTACTAGATACTTGCTTGCCACTGATTTTTAGTTTTATTACATTGTAGTCAAATAGGGTACACAGAGTTATTTCAATATTTCTGAATTCATGAAACTTTGCTTGGTGTCCTAGGATGTGGTCTGTTTTAGAGAAATTTGCATGCTGATGAGCAGAATGTATGTTCTTTGATATTTGGGTGGAATATTCTCTAGATGTATGTGTAAGTCTATTTAATATAAAATGTAATATAATTCTGTTGTTTCTCTGCTGATTTATTTGTCCAGATAACCTGTCTTTTGGAGAAAGTGGGGTATTGAAATCATCTACTATTAATGGGGTGCCATTAATCTTTGACTTCAGTTCTAGTAATAAGCATTTTATGAAATTGGGATGAGAGTTTGGTACATATACACTTAATAGAGCAATGTCGTCTTAGGTAATTGTTCCCTTGATTAGACTAAAGTGTCCTTCTTTATTCCTCCTGATAAATTTTAATTTGAGGCCTATTTTGTTAGGTATTAGAATAGCAACACCTACTTGCTTCCTAATGCTACTTAATTGGAGTACTTTTGTCTATTCCTTCACTCTAAAAAAGTGCCTATCTTTTAAGCTAAGATGTGTTTTTGTAGAAAAAAGAAATAGATTGTGTTTCTTAAGCCATTCAGCCAGTTTTTTAATTGGAGAATTGAGACTATTAATATCTAGTTATCATGTAAAGGTGTGCTAATTGCAGTCATTTTATTATTTTTGTTTTTTTCTTTGAGGGGGGGAATCAGTTTGTGGTCTTAGTTATCCTTTATGATTCAGTAATTATACCTTCATTTATTTGTTTTTACAATTTTTTGGCTGTACTTACTGTTTTCTTAAGTTTGAAATATTGCTTCCAGAATTCTCTGTAAGTCTCCTTTCAGGGACACAGATTTTTTTTTTGTTTTGTTTTTTTAGTTTATCTATGTGATGGAAAGTTTCTTTTTAACTCCAATGATGGCAAACAGTTTGCTATAGATTAACCTGGGTTTGCCATCATGATTCTTGTGATCCTTTAGGTCACAGAATGAATTGCTCCTGCTTCTTCTTGCTTACAAATTTCTACTGAGATACCAGTTTCTATTCTGATGCATTTTCCTGTATGTGTGACCTGTTTATTTTCACTTACAGCTTTCAATACTCTTCCTCTGTTCTGTATATTTGGTGTTTTAATTATGATATGCTGTGGAGAGATTTGTTGTAGTCTTGCCTGTTTGGTTTTGTGTGCTTCTTGTTTGGTGTGGGTGTCTTTCCTTAGCTTGTGGAAGTTTTCTTTTTCGATCTTATCAAACATCTGGGTTATGCCATTGACTTGGGATTCTTCTTCCTCATACATTCCTGTATATTGAAGGTTTAGTGTTTTCATGGTGCCCTGCATTTCCTGTTTGTTCCTTTCATGCTTCTTTTAAAAAATTTCATATTCTTTGTTTCTTTTGTCTAGATTCTGTACTTTACCTTCAAGTCCCGATATTCTAACTTCTACCTGATTCATTCTTTGGGTCTTCTTTAAATTCTCGGAATTCTTTGATGAAGTATATGCTTATTCTTTTAAATTCTGTATCCTGGGATTCACTTAGGTAATTGGCAAACATTTCCTTAGGACTAATGGATTTTTTGAGTGGGGGGAGGGTGGAGGCTGAGATCTTGCCCTGATATTTCATATTGTTTATCTTCTTTTGATTAAAATCAGGGCATGTGGATTTGTTTTGTTAGTTCTGTGTCTGATATGGACATAGCAAATTGGAGTAGAGCACAGGATATGCAGGTTGGATCGGACCTGAAGTTTGGTGTAGAGGCCCATGAAGGATTCTAGTGAGATCTGTGCTTGCTTTACCCAGCAGAGATGCATTAGGGGATGGCTTGACCACGTGCATGATTACTAGGTGTTTGGAATGGTCTGCACTTGGCTGTGCTAGGGGGAGGTCTTTTGCTCCACCCCTTGGCATTCCTTTAAAAAGGCCTTTAGAAGAGACAGAAGGGGCTGGTCAGTTTGATCCAGGCTCTCCCTAGGCTATCCCGTGTTTCTATCTGTCTCTCTCCCCTCTGTGTTTCTATTTAAGTATTTCTCACTTCTCCCGACTCAAGAGTACCCTGGGAAAAAAGTGGGAGTGGGTCTCCCACAGTTTGGATGTGGCTTAGGTGGTATGAAATCGTGTGGGTACTGGGGGCAGGAAAGTATGCAGGGTGTGCATCCGGGTCCAAGCCTATATTTTTGAGGGATATATCTGAATGTTGAGGAGGTAGAATATAGAAGAGGATCAGTTAGACTCACTTGTTAGACCCAGGTAGAAAGTATGTTGGGTGAAGAAGTTGGATGTAGTGCATATGGGCCTTGTGAGTAGAGATGGGCAGGGTTGGATCCTGACAAAAGTACAGATGTTGGATTTACTGCAACATTGGGCTGCTAGACTAGGCCAAAGCACTGGATGTGGGACCAGGGATAGATACGGGGTGTTTAGGAAGGTACTTGGAGAGGAGAATTAGTATGACTAACCTAGCTAGACCTTTGCCAGAGCAAAGGATGTCACCTTTAATTTTAAGGCAGTGAGTCTTTGTAATATTATAACTTTAAAATTTTTATGTTGAATGACGAGAAGCTTTGTCTGGTTTGGCAGTCCTTGTGTCTAGGTATTTCTACACACTTGGTGGGTTTTGTGTTTCTCACATTCTTTAACAGGTCAAAATACAAGTCTTTTTGTAGACCCTGTTCAGCAAGACTATCACCCTGAAGGTAGAGCCCAATGACACCATTAAAAATGTGAAAGTCAAGATCCAAGATAAAGAGAGCACCCCCCCCCCAGCTCCACATCTTCCCCATTCCTCCACCCCCGCAACCAGTACAGTCTCATCTTTGCAGAAAAGCAGCTGATTACAACACTCAGAAAGAGTCAGCCCTGCACCTGGCCCTCTCTCTGAGGGGTGGCTATTAATTCTTCAGTCTGTATTTCCAGTAAGCAGTGATGGTCTTGCTCTGCACTATAGCCACTTACCTCAATTTAAATTTAGAAATTATAAGTTTCAGTAATTGCTGAACCTCTGTTAAAATGTTAATGAAGGTTTTGTTGCATGATAAACAAGAAAAAAAAAAGAAAATTTTTATTTGAACCAGGAATTGACAGATATTTTTCTAAGGTGATTTTCACTTATATGATTCAGATAAAAATAAGAATCATATAAGGTAGGAAGCAGGTAGGCAATCTTCAATCTCCATTTTCTACTCCAAATCCAAAACTCCCTACCCTCATTCCCAGCTGTGAAGCAGGACATCTCCTGCAAATTCTGCTTTCTTTTTGCCCCTATCTCCAGGATATCAAGCAGATCTACAATAGCCTTTATCACCATCCTATCCTCTGTCTCAGATACCAACTCCCACAGGCATTTCCTGATAATGTTCAGTTTATGAGAGTCATGGAAACAGGTAGGTGGTCTTCACTCTCCTTCCTCTCCTCCAAATCTAACCACCTACTATCATCTACAGCTGTGTAACAGACCATCTTCTGTGGCTTCCTTCCCTCTCTGTCCTAGTTACCAGAGGTCTAGAAATACCTGATCTTTATTTTTCCATTTTGTTTAAGTTTTCCAATTTGGGGCAGTATAAGTTTTGAAGGTATGACCTAATGATTCTTTTGATTTCCTTAGTGTCTGTTGTTATGTCCTCCTTTTCATTTTTAGTTTTGTTAATTTGGATATTATCCATCTGTCTTTGATAAGGGTTTGTCTATATTGTTGATTTTCTCAAAGAACCAACCCTTTGTCTCATTGATTCTTTGTACTTTTCTCTTGGTTTCTATTTTATTGATTTCAGCCCTTAGTTTATTTCCTGGTGTCTACTCCTCTTTGGTGTGTTTTCTTCTTTTTGTTCTAGAACCTTCAGGTATGCACTTAAGTTGCTGGTATGGGATCTCTCCAAATTTTTCATGATGGCACTTAGTGCTATAAACTTTCCTCTTAGCACTGCTTTCATTGTGTCCCATAAGTTGGAAGATGTTGTACATTCATTTTCATTGAATTCTAGAAGGTCATTAATTTCTTTCTTTATTTCTGCCTTGACCCAGCTGCCGTTCAGTAGAGAGTTGTTCAATTTCCATGAGTTTTTTGACTTTCTGTTGTATCTGTTGTTGTTGAAGTCCAGCATTAATCCATGGTGGTCTAATAAGGTACATGGGGTTGTTTCAATTTTCTTATATCTGTTGAGACTTGCTTTATGACCAATATGTGGTCAATTTTAGAGAATGTTCCTTGAGGTGTGGAAAAGAAGGTGTATTCTTTTGTGTTTGTGTAAAATGTTCTGTAGATATCTGTTAGGTCTATTTGGCTCATAACATCTGTTACCTTCAGTATTTCTCTGCTTTGTTCTTGTCTAGATGACCTGTTCTTCGATGGGAATGAGGTATTGAAGTCTCCTACTATCAATTCGTAATGGTCGATGTGTGATTTGAGCTTCAGTAGTTTTTTATTTGTTTGTTTGTTTTATTTATTTATTTTTAACAAACATGGTTGTTCTAGCGTTTGGGGCATCGATCTTCAAAACTGAGGTATCATCTTGGTCAATTTTTTTTTTTGATGAGTTTGAAGTGTCCTTCATGGTCTCTTTTGACTCATTTGGGTTTGAAGTCTATTTGTTAGATATTAGGATAGCTACATCAGCTTGTTTCTAGGTCCATTTGCTTGGAAAATATTTTTTCAACCCTTTACTCTGAGGTAATGTCTATCTTTGATGGTGAGGTGTGTTTCTTGCATGCAGCAGAAGGATGCATCCTGTTTTTGTATCCATTCTGTTAGCCTGTGTCTTTTTATTGGCAAATTGAGTCCATTGTTATTGAGAGATATTAATGACTACTGATTGTTAATTACGGTTATTTTGGTGGTGGTGGTGGAGGTGGTAGTAGTAGTAGTAGTAGTAGTAGTGTGTACTTCCCTATTTTTGTACTCTGCTGGTGTGAGATTATTTGTTTACTGAGATACCACAGGAGTAGTTAACTTCCTCAGGTTGGAGTTTTCCTTCTAGTATCTTCTGTAGGGCTGGACTTGTGTGTAGATATTGTTTACATTTGACTTTATCAGAGAACATATTGTTTTCTTCACTTATTGTGGTTGAGTTTTGCTGAGTATAGTAGTCTGCACTAACATCTGTGGTCTCTTAGAGTCCACATAACATCTTTCTAAGCTCCATTGGTTTTTAGAGTCTTTGTTGAGAAGTAGGTTGTAATTCTAATAAATCTTCCTTTAATGTTACTTTGCCTTTTTCCCTTGCAGCTTTTATAATTCTGTCTTTGTTCTGAATGTTTAGTGTTTTGATTATTATGTGGTGAAGGGACTTTTCATTTCTGATCCAGTCTATTTGGTGTTCTTATAAGCTTCTTGTACCTTTATAGGCATTTCCTTCCTTAGGCTAGAAAAATTTCTTTTATGATTTTGTTAAAAATACTTTCTGGGCTGTTGAGCTGAGATTCTTCTCCTTCTTCTATTCCTATTATTCTTAGATTTGTTTTATTTTTTTCACAGTGTCCCCAGTTTGCTGGATATTTTGTGTCAGAATTTTTTAGATCTAAGATTTTCTTTGACTATGTATCAATTTCTTCTATCATATCTTCTATGTCTGAGATTCTCTTCCATGTTTTGTATCCTGTTGTTGTTTGTTTGCATCTGTAGCTCCTGTTTGCTTACCTAGATTTTCCTTCAGTTTGTGTTTTCTTTATTGTTTCTGTTGCCATTTTCAGGTCTTTAACAGTTTATTCATTTCCTTCACCTCTTTGTTTTTTTTTTGCTTGTTTGTTTTGTTTTGTTTTGTTTTGAGAGAGGGTTTCTCTGTGTAGTTATGGTGCCTGTCCTGGATCTCACTCTGTAGACCAGGCTGGCCTCGAACTCACAGAGATCCCCTCTGGCTCTGCCTCCCGAGTGCTGGGATTAAAGGTGTGTGCTGCCACCACCAGGCTTATTCTTTTCCTCTTTAAGAACCTCTATAATCTTCATTAAGTTGGTTTTAAGGTCATTTTCTGGTGCTTTAGCTGTGCTGAAATATTCAGGGCTTATTGTAGTGGGATACCTGGCTTCTGTGGATGACATATTTGCTATGGGATAATGCTTTTGTACACTGGCTTAATAAAGCGCTGATTGTCCAGTAGCCAGGCAGGAAATATAGGCAGGATAAGCAGACAAGCAAAATTCTGGGAAGAGGAAGGCTGAGTCAGGAGACACCAGCCCACCATCCAGGGAGCAGCTGAAGTTGTGGGTTGGGATATGGTGATGGGGTGAGGGGCAAAAAATTAATAACTTCTTAGAATTGAATGAAAATGAACATAAAACATACCAAAGCTGATGGGATCAAATGAAGATGGTTCTAAGAGGGAAGTACATAAAACTAAATGCCTACAAAAATGGAGAGATCTCCTATTAATAACTGAATAGCCAACCTGAAATTTCTACAACAAAAAGTACAATATAACATATAGAAGGGGTGTACATGGAAAGAAATAATCAAACTCATGTCTAAAATTAATAAAAGAGAAACAAACACAGAACAAAAATTAGAATAAATCAGTGAAACACAGAATTGGTTCCTTAAATAAAGCAATAAGATTGATAAACACTAAGCCAAATTAACTAGAAGTCAAAGAGAAAATAAATATTAATAAAATTAGAAATGAAAAGACTTAACAATAGACACTGAGGAAATCCAGAGAATCATAAAGACACTTTAAAAACCTGAACTACACAGAATTGTAAAATCTAAAAGAAATGGATAATTTTTGCGATACATACTACTTACAAGAGTTAAATAAAGATTAGATATGTAATTTAAACAGACCTGTAAGTCCTAATTACATAGAATTATTAGTTAAAAGTCATCTGACCAAAAAAAAAAGCTCAGGGGTAGAAAGTTGTAGCACCTAATTCTACCTGATTTTCCAAGAAGTGTTAATTCCAATATTCCCTAGATTATTCCACAAAATAAAAATGAGAAGAACACTGACCAATTTCCTTAAGAGGCACAGGTTCCCTGGCAACCAAACCACCTAAAGACCCAACAAGGAAAGAGAATTACATAGGTATTTCTCTTAGGAACATACATGCAAAAATTCCCAGTAAAATACTTGCAAATATAGTCCAAGAACACATAAAAATGTTCATTCACAATGATCAAGTAGGCTTCATCAAAGCTATACAGGGATGGTTCAACACATGTGAACTGATAAGTGTAATCAACCACATAAACAATCTGAAAGACAAAACCACATTATCATCTTATTAGAGCAGAAAGGGCCTTTGACAAAACCCCACACCCTTTCA
The DNA here is from genome assembly GCA_902168405.1 of Peromyscus aztecus. Lineage (NCBI taxonomy): Eukaryota > Metazoa > Chordata > Mammalia > Rodentia > Cricetidae > Peromyscus > Peromyscus aztecus. The sequence goes on from CABHPQ010166923.1 coordinate 23,416, forward strand.
TGAAAAATGCCTGGAAAGTTTAGGGATGCAAGGAACATACCTGAGCATAATAAAGGCAGTTTACAGCAAGCATATAGATAACACCAGTTTAAATTCAGAGAAATTCAAAGCAATTACACTACAATTAGGAACAAGACAAGGCTGTCCATTCTTTCCACACATATTCACTATAGTGTTTGAAGTCTTATCTAGAGCAATAAGATAGATGAAGGAGATTAAGGGGATACAAATTAGAAAGGAAGAATCAAAGCATATTTATATGCACATGTAATGATAGTATACATAAGTGACCTTAAGTGTTCTCCTGGGAAATGTCCACAGCTGATAAACATATTTATCTTAGAAGTATACAAAATTAACTCAAAAAAATCAGTTGTCCTCCTATATACAAATGACAAATAGACAGGGAAAAAATCATGGAAACAGTATTTTTGACAATAGTCTCAAAAAATATAAAATATCTGGGTGTGTTTCTAACCAAACAAATGATTAAAAACTTAAAGAGATTGAAGAAGCTATCAGAACATGAAAGATCTCCCATGCTCATGGATCAGTAGGATTAATGTCATACAAATTGCCATCCTACCAAAAGTAACCTACACATTCAATGTAATATCCATCAAAATTCCAGCACAATATCTGTAGGGCCTTGGTCCCCCATTTTGGGTAGCTGCCGCCGCCTTGCTTGCTGACCTTGACCAGATGTCCTCTCTATGCTGATTCCCTGCTGGTTTCCTTCTTCCTGAAGGCTCACCGGAAGGTTCTTTGTTTGTGTTTCCTGCATTTAGTGTAAACAGCTTAGATGCAAGAATGTAGAACATTGGGTAGCAAACTTCTGACCTCGGGGGATCCTCCATTGTGCTGTAAGCCTGTATTTAAGGTTTCCTTCCTTCTTCAATAAACGGCATTCAGCATTCTGCTGGGGCAAATGACCGGCTGTCTTTTGCCTCTATTTTTAAATCCACAGCCCCTGGCTTGGACATGGTGAATGGGTGGTGGTAGCGCGGGTGCTATTGCAACAAATATCTATATTTGGTTTTTAAGGAAGGGTTTCTGTGTGTAGCCCTGGCTTTCCTGGACTCACTCTGAGGCCAAGCTGGTCTGAACTCAGAGATTCTCCTGCCTCTGTCTCCCAAGTACTGGGATCAAAGGCATGAACCACCATGCCTAGTTCCAACATAATTTTTCTCAGAATTTGAAAGGACAATTTTCAACTTTATATGGAAATACAAATAACCCAGAAGAGCTAAAATGATCCTGGGTGAAGAAAAAAAAAATAGCTGGGCGTATTACCGTGTCCTGTTTCAAGTTGTACTACAGAACTATGGTAATAAAAAGAACTTGAATCCTGATCCTACTGCCAGGGGGCCCCTTAAGCAGATCAAGCTCCACAACTGTCTCATTTATGCAGGGGGCCTAGTCTAGTCCCAAGGAGGCTCCACAGGTACTGGTCTAAATTTCATGAGTTCCCACTAGTTTGGTTTGCTTGTCTCTCTCACAGCCTTGAGGCAGGAGAAGGGCTTGGATCTGCCTCTACTGAATGTACCAGACTCTGCCTTACCTTCTTGCAGGAAGGAATGGGAGGTGGGTTGAGAGGGGAGGCTGAAGGAGTAGGAGGAGGGAAGAGAGGGATCTGTGATTGGATTGTAAAATGAATAAAAACATTTCTTAATTAAAAAAAAGAACATGTTATTGTCAACAAAAACCACACACATCAATCAGTGGAATTAAGTTAATACTCAGATGGAAATCCACACACCTATGGAAGCATGATTTTTTGATAAAGAAGCTAGAAATAAATGCTGGGAAAATACAGTGTCTTCAACAATGGTGCTGGTCAAACTGGATGTCTGCATTTAGAAGAAATAAAATAGATATATTCTTATCACTCTCAGCAAAACTCAACTTCAAATGGATGAAAGAGCTCAACACAAAACTAGATACACTGAATGTGATAAGAGAGAAAGTTGGAAATAGCCTTGAATTCACTAGCATAGGAAAAGACTTTCTGAATAAACACCACTGACACAGGCACTTGATAAATAGGACCTCATAAAGCAATTGATAAATAGGACCTCATAAAACTGAGAAGTTTCTGGACAGTGAAGTGTACCAAGACTCAAAGTGGCTGCCTACAGAATAGGAAAAGGCTTCTGTTCACCACTTACTCATCTGATAGGGTGCTAATATTCAAAATACATAAAGAACGGAAACAGAAACTATACATCAATAAAACAAATAACCTAATTGTAAAATGAGGTGCAGATCTAAACAGAGAATTCTTGAAAGGACTAAAATGAATGAAAAACATTTAAAGAAATGTTCAAAGTCATTAGTGATCAGAGCTACAAATTAAAACTGCTTTGAGATTTCAACTTACACCTGTAGAATGGCTAAGATCAATAAAACAAATGACAGCTCATGCTGATGAGGAAGTGGAGCAAGGGGAACACTCATCCATTGCTAGTGGGAGTGCAGACTTGTACAGCAACTATGAGAATCAGTATGGGAGCTAATCAGAAAGATAGGAATCAATCTACCTCAAGTTTTTATATCACTCTTGGGCACAATGATATTTCATCCTACTACAGAGACACTTGCTCTATAGTGTTCATTGCTGATCTATCCATAATAACCATAAATTGGAAACAACGTAGGTGTTCCTCAACAGAATAATGGATAAAGAAAATGTAGTACATTTATACAATGAAGTATTACCCAGATGTTACAAAAAAAAATCAAATCATGAAGTTCACAGGGAAATGGATCAAACCAGAAAAAATCATGAGTGAGGTATCCTAGAGCTAGAAATGCAAATATGGTCTGTATGTGCATATATGTGGATATTAGGTTTTACCTCCATCAAATCCCTCCCCTCAAGGCTCAGGGAACCCTGTGGAAGAAGAGGCAGAAAAAGTATAACAGCCAGAGGGATGGAGGTCAACAAGAAAGCAAGGCCCTCTGAATCACCATGATCAAAGCTGATATGAACTCATGGATTAAGGCAGCATGCCCAGGGCCTGTGTGAGCCTGTACTAGGCCTTTGTATGTATTTTATAGCTTACAGTTTAGTATGTTTTTGGGAATTCCTTAGTGTGCAAGTAAGTAGGTCTCTGTTTCTTGTGCCTTCTCTTGGCACAAGTTTTGAAGTTTTTTTTTTTTTGTCCAATTCAAATGTGTTAGTTTTTGTTTTATCTTATTATATTTTATTATCCATTAGAACCCTGTTTGTTATCTAATGAGAGACAGAAAGAGAATGGATCCAGGTGAGAGGGGAGTTGGGAGGAACTGGGAGGAGTACAGGAAGGTGAAACTCTAATAAGGATATATTTTGTCAGAAAAATAAATGTTATTTTTAATAAAAAGAAAAAAGTCTTCAACATCCTTTGTCATTAGGGATGCAAATCAAAAGTACTTTGAGATTTTATCTTATACCAGTTAGAATAAAGATCAATAAACCAAATGACAGTTCATGCTGATGAGGATATGGCTTTAAGGTATGTACTCACTCATTGCTAGTGAGAGTGCAGTATTGTATAGCTATTATGGAAATCAGTGTGGTGGTTCCTCAGGAAAATGGGAACCAATCTACCTCAAGATCCAGCTATACTATTCTTGGACATATACTCAAAGGATGCTTCATCCTACTACAGGGACAATTGCTCAACCATGTTCATTACTGTTCTATTCATCATAGCCAGAATTTGAAAAACACCTAGTTATCTGTCAACAGATGAGTGAATAAAGAAAATGTGGTTTATTTACACAAGTGAATATTAAGCAGCTTTTAAAATTACAAAATTCAAAGATGAACAGATGGAACTAGAAAAATTCATCCTGATGGATGTAAGTCAGATGCAGAAAAAAAAAATTTACTTATATATGGATGTTAGCTGTTAAGTCACTGATAAGCAAGGTTATAATCCATATATCCACAGAGGTTAGTGGGAAAATAAGGGACTAGGAGGGATGAGTGGATCTCCCTGGAAAAGGGAAATAGAATAGATAATTATGGATGGACAAGAGGGGGATGGAACAAGAGGACTAAATGGCGAAGGGTAGGGAAGTGGAGGATGACGAGGGAATACAGAGAGGGAGAGCTAAAACTGAGGGTTAGAAAGATTTGTTTTTAAATTTCGTCTTCCTTTAGCATTCATAGGTCGTTGATTGGCATAATATTTTATCCATTACTTCTTGAAAGCTGTTGTGGGGATAGTGGGAACAGCAATGAAGTTAAGAAAGATGTTTCCTTAGCTATTAGAGAAGTTAAGATTTAAAATGTGTAAGTTACAGAAATAGGCTTAAGCATATACCCAGAGCTAAAATTATTGTGACAAATTTACAGTGAAGAAATTTGAGGTGGCACAGGTGTGAGGATATTAGCATGATTTTTTTAATAATCATAATTTAAATATTATGAGGTTACTAGACAACTGGCGTGCTCTTGTCAGTTTCATATACATAAAGAGAGTATTCATTTAGTTCTAGGATCAAGTGTTTTAAATGTAGAGAAAGTTATCTCCAGGCTTACATTTTTTTAAAATATACTTGAAGTAAAAATTATTGATTGTGTTCCCAATCAAAAACCAATGGCTGAGGAGGTCTTAGGTCTTGGGGGGAGGCAAGGTTACTACAGATGTTTAGCTAAATTGATGTGGTACCAAATTGTCTTATAAATATTTTTGTTTATATCCATAAACAGGTGCTACTGTTGGTCTTAATCAGAAAAGATTCTTTTTTGCAATGAACTGTGGTGAATGCAGAGCCACAGATGTTCAATGTGCTGACAGCAGGGGACAGTTGAGTTCTCATATGTGTTATCTCCCCTAAGACTCAGGGTGTCTGTCACAAAGAATGCAAGAGTGGGAAGACAGGGAGAATGTATGTGAAATGCTCTCTTCTGGGTGAGAAGACAGGGAGAATGTATGTGAAATGCTCTCTTCTGGGTATGACACGGCCGTTGGAATTGTGTTGCCACCCTTGCTGCAGTTGTCCCCACTGAGCTTGCAGAAGACTGAGACGTTCATGGATTGAGGGAGGGCTGATGGCTTCCAGGGAGAAGCAAGCATTGTCTTCATTTGTGTATCCACAGGTACTCCCACCAGGTTTCAATGGATATTTCAAAACCCATAGTTACAAAGGAAAAGTTCTTAAACTCGGTGGGTTAAAAGATAAAATCAAAAGACCAAGATAAAGGGACTTGTAGGGATAAGCATGCCTTGACAGGGATGGGAGGGAGGTAGCAGATGGTGGGGAGTGAAAGCAATCAGAATTCATTATGTGTATGCATGACACTGTCAAAGAAAAACTTTAGTAAAAGCTAAGAAAAGGGGGAAAAAGCAACTAAAATACACCTATGGAAGCAAAGACAAGTATTAAAAGAAACAAAATTTAGAAAGTTAATGAACGTGTGAAGTGTGACTCCTTAATTCATCAAATGACACTTCCATGTGTTAGCTGCTCTGGCCTGAAGAAAGCCATTTTTTTTTTTTAAAAAAAATTCAGACATATAATCAATCAATAAGCCTTCTTGAGTTTATATTATTGTTAGTTCTAAATGTCAAATTAATATAATCTAGAATCATTTGGGAAGGGACTCAATTTGGCCTGAGGGTATGTACGTAAGGGATTTTGTAAATGGAGATGGGAAGACCCACAATGAATGTGGTTAGCAATACTTCTTGGGCTGAACTGTGTAAGAGTAAGCAAAGTAAGCTGAGCAGTCAGCATGCATACATTCTTACATCTCTGCTCTTGCCTGACGATGTTATATTACTGGCTGCTTCAAGTTTCTACCTTGTCTTCTCTGTAGTGATAGATTCTAGCCTGGAGTTGTAGCTGAATGAACTTAACTTGATTTTTGTCAGGGTATTTCTTCACAGCAACAGAAGCAGAAACAGAAGAATTCAATTCCTCTGTATTTTGTGTTTTCATTATTTATAAATGAAAATCACTTTAGCCCAAGATACCATCATTTTCATCTTAAGAATTGAAATGATTTGTGTTAATGACTTTTGTATAACAGTGATAGAATACTCGAGACAGTCAGTCAGGAGAGTTAGGATTTGTTTTGGCTTATAATGTCAGAGGTTTTAATCTAGTTTGCTCAGCCTCATTGCTGTGAGCTTTTGTTAAAGCAGAATATCTCTGTAGCCCAGAGACACAATATGTTCTTCAATTAATGTCTCAGTGACACACTTGTACTGGTGAAGTTTCCCATCAAAATAGCTTCTTCAGTTACAAACTCATGAATCGATTAATGCATTAATAAGCTACTGTCCTCATGAAAAAAAATCCCTATAAATCATATCAGCTTTCAACAAAACTTTTGATATATTTTATTGTGAACACTTTATCAATCTATAATATTGTCATGACGTCAATTCCCAGTATACATTTTCTCTCTACTCGAATCAATTCTTTGTGATTGGTGAGCATTTCCCTCACATTTGTTAAGACTTGATTTATGGTCCAAATTATGATCTGATTTAGAGGAAATTGCATGGACTGCTAAGAATACTGTGTATATTATAGGTGTTGCATGAAATATTCTATAGAAGCCTCCTAAGGTTTTTTGATCTGTGGTATAGTTCAACTTTGAAGTTTGTTATTGTTCTTTGAAGTTGTTTTTTTTTCTCTTGATTATATTGATGTTAATGAGATACTGAAGTAACCCATCATTACTATTGCTAGTCCTGTCTGTCCTTTTCCCATATATTTTTCTTATATGAAAATCGGTGAAGCCACATCCATTCTCTCTGTCTCTATACAGTTTTTATGCATTCTTGATGGTTTGCTCATTTGGGTAATATCTAATTGGTTTATCTCTTTGGACTCATTTTGGACTGTAACCAACTTCATCAGATGTTGGTTGCTAAGCTTGCATATTGGCAGCTGCCATGTGATAGGTGTATACACCTTCATCCTCTCACTTTATGTGCTTTGCTAATGAGATGCGTTGTTTAAAGATAACAATCCACTGGATCTTGTTTTTTCAATTTTATCAGATATTCTGTCTATTAGTTAGAGGATTAAGAACATTTACATGGAGCATAATTACTAGAGGGGTGTTGTACGAATTTTAAAAGGTCTTTTAATAAAAAACCCAGAGCCAGATATTGGGGTTAAGGCTGAAAGATCAGAGAGACAAAGGAACAAGTCACTGCTATGTCTCACTTCGCCAACTCCATGAATCCTCTGACTGAATGCCTCTGAGTCCTCAGCCGAAAGCTGTCCAGCTGAAAAACCTTAGTTCCTGTTTCCTCATGCCTTATATACCTTTCTCTGCCCACCATATCACTTCCTTCTTAGTGCTGGGATTAAAGGCCTGTGCACTTCCCAAACAAAGGCATGAGATCTCAAGTGCTGGAATTAAAGGTGTGTTCCTTCCAAGTACTGGGATTAAAGGTGTGTGCCATCACTGCCTGGCTGTTTCTCTCCTAGACTGAGTCAATCTCATGTAGTCCAGGGTGGCTTTGAACTCACAGAGATCCAGACATATCTCTGCCTCCCAAGTGCTAGGATTAAAGGTGTGTGCCACCACTGCCTGGCATCTATATTTAATCTAGTGGCTTGTTCTGTTCTCTGATCTTCAGGGAAATTTCATTAGGGTACACAATATATCATGACAGGGAGGTGTTGATTTCTGTAATTTTGAAGGTTGTTTCCTGTTTAATTATTGTTTATTCCTTTCTTTGTCTCCTTTGTGTATTAGAGGTTTGCTGTCTTACTGAGTCCGAAATGATTTGTCTCTTGACTAGTTCTGCACTGACATCTTCAAAAAATTTATCCTTTACTGTGCTCTGTTGATTGAGACTTTCTTCTTTGTGTATATGGTTACTTCAGCCATTTTTTTTTAGAGTGATAGCTTTGTGGTGGTATGATGTTTCATTTGTGCTTGTTGTGAACTGTCTTTAACTTGCTACTTACTTTATAAAATAATTTTGCTAGGTTTAAAATATATCAGTGTTCACTTTCTTGCCTTTAGAGTTTTGCTGAGAGGTCTGACCCCATTCTGACAGGTTTGCCTTGATAAGTGGACATTTTTTACTGGAAACTTTTAATATTATCCTTTACTTGCAGTTCTGTCATTTGAATATTATCTGTGTGGAGAGGTTGTTTTTTGGTCATGTCTATTTTAACACGTCCAATTCTTTCTCCAGTTTTCAGAATTTTTTTTCCTGCACTTTTATTGAGTAGATTTTCTATATCTTTAGTTGTTATCACTTGGCCTCTTTTTTGTTATTGTCGGGTTTTTTTTTTTTTTCAAGACAGAGCTTCACTGTGTAGCTTTGGAGCCTATACTGGAACTCGCTCTGTAGTCCAGGCTGGCCGTGAATTCACAGAGATCCACCTGGCTCTGCCTCCCTAGTGCTGGGATTAAAGGTGTGCGCCACCACCGCTTGGCATCACTTGGCTTCTTGTTCAGAGCTCTTGGATGTTGCCCTCATACTTACTCATTTACCTGCTATTGCTTTCAACTATTCTTTCTTATGGTAACAAGAAATATGAGTAGAAAACATTGTACAAACATGGTTTTCATGACATGGGAATGAAGTAACACACAGCTTTTTTTTTTTTTTTAACCAGAATCTTTAACACTGAGTACTTTTATTAGTAAAATGGAGTTTTACTCTTTACGGCTTTCTATAGAGGTTCTCCTGTTCCTGTTTATCATGAATAAAGAAGCTCAGAGCTCTTTTCACCTAATGCAGATTTGCATTCTCTTAATATTTCTCATTAAGACGCTTTGGAGAACTGCTAATCCGAAGTTCTCTAAGAGTTCTGAATTGGTAGTATTTTCTTGCTTTGATCAAGATCTTGCTTATACTGGCATCACAAATATACAGTGCACCTATTTGGGATGGAAACTGTTGTGTCAATCGCCCTAAACTGAGTCAGAAAGCACATTAAGTTTCTGAAAGTCCAGAGTTTCAGAAAAGCTACTGGCTAAGCAGTAATACATAAAACCCCATTCACAGATGATAACAGCAACAAAGGACCATAATGTCCTGTGAGTACTAAAGACACATTTACAAATATTGGAAAATCTGTCTTTTCTCTCTCTAAAAGGCTTCTCAAACCAAGTGAGAGTAATATCAATTAATAGAGACAAAGTAAACTCCCCTAGTGCCTTGCACTCAGCTTCTATAGCATCCCTCACAGGTTTTGGCCATTTTTGTTTAGAGTTGTTATATAGTAGATAAAATAAAACAAGAACTATATTAATTTTGTTGAGGAATGTGATAAGATACTGTTATTTCATGAAATAATTGAAGATAATTTTGATCTTATCATTAAATGAAATGATTTTTTTTAAGTTTTCATTTTATTGCTATGAAAAAAGTCATGCAAAGTCACACTATTCTTTAAAGATAAACACTGGGTTATTTAACATAACATGGTAGGAAAGCCAAATATAATTTTTGATTGCTAGTGTTGTGTTTTGTCTTTGGTAAAATCATCTTTTTTTAAATCCTTTTTATCTATTTATTTTACATCCTGGCCGCAGTCTTCCCCCCTCCTCCCTTTCCTTTCCTTCTCCTTCATGCTCTCCTCCCAATTCCTCAATCTTCTCCTGTTCCATCAGGAAAGGGCAGGTCTCCTATGAGTATCAATAAAACATGGCATATCAAGTTGCAGTAAGACTAAGCACCTCCTCATGTATTAACACTGGGCAAGACACCCCAATATAAGAAGTAGGGTTCGAAAAGCTGGTAAAAAAAAAAAGCCCTTATTCTTGCTGTTAGGAGCCCCATAAGAGGACCAAGCTACACAACTGTAACATATATGCAGAATGCTTAAGTCTGTCCCATGCAAGCTCCCTGCTTGTCAGTTCAGTCTCTGTGAACCCCTTTGAACTCAGGTTAGTTGACTGTGTGAGCCTTCCTACAGTGTTGTTGACCCTTCTGGCTTTTACAATCCTTTTTCCTTCTTCTCTGCAGGATTCCTGAACTCTGCCTAATAGTTGGGTATTTGCATCTGCCTCCATCAGCTGCTGGATGACTCCTCTTTGATGATAATTGGGCCAGGAACCAATCTGGTCATAGGAGATGGCCAGTTTAGGCTACTCATCTACTATTGCTTGGAATCTTAATTGGGGTCCTCTTCATAGACTCCTGGGAGATTCTCCTGCTCCAGGATTTCACCCACCCCCAAATGCCCTACTCTAGCAGTACCCTGCAGCACTCTCTCCCTCCGTTCCCCCCCCAACCTGATCACTCATGTTCCCATCCCTACCTGCTCTCAGTTGACTCACAAAATCTCTTCTATTTCCCCATCCCAGGGAGATCTGGATGACCCCACCCCATGAACTACACTTGTTACCTAGTCTCTCTGGGTCTGTGGATTGTAGCCTAGTTACCCTTTATTGTACAGCTAATATCTACTTATAAATGAGTTTATAAAAGATAAACACCATGTTTATCTTTCTCAGTCTAGGTTACCTCACTCAGGATAATTTTTTTCCTGTTCCATCTATTAGCCTTCAAATTTCCTTTTGTCCTTGTTTTTAGCAGCTGAGTAATACTCCATTTTGTAAATCTACATTTTCTTTATCCAGTCCTCTCTAAAGGGACATCTAGGTTGGTTCTAGGTTCTGACTATTGCAAGTGTCCTTGTGGTATGATTGAGCATCCTTGAGTATATGCCCAAGAGCAGTATAGCTGGGTCTGGTGGTAAGTTGATTCCCAGTTTTCTGAGGGACCACCACACTGACTTCCAAAGTCACTGTACAAGTTTGCACTCTCACCAGCAATGGAGGAGTGGTTCCCTCACTCCACATCCTTTCCAGCATGAATTGTCACTCATGTTTTTGATATTAGCCATTCTGATAGGTGTAAAATGAAATCTCAGAGTTGTTTTGATTTGTATTTCCCTGATGGCTGAGGATGTTGAACACCTGAGCAAGTGTTTTTTGGCCATTTGAGATTCTTTTGTTGAGAATTCCGTTTGTATCTGCACCCCATTCTTTATTTGGATTATTTGGTTTGTTGATATCTAGTTTCTTGAGTTCTTTTTATTTTGGAAATCAACCCTCTGTCCTATGTCAGGTTGGTGAAGATCTTTCCCCATTATGTAGGCTGATGTTTTGTCCTGTTAATCATGTCCTTTGCCTTACTGAAACTTTTTGATTTTATGAATTTCCATTTATTAATTGTTGATCTTAGCACCTGTGCTATTGGTGATCTGTTCAGGAAGTTGTCTTCTGTGCCAATGTGTTTGAGATATTTTCCACTTTCTCTTCTAAGAGGTTCAGTGTATCTGGATTTATGTTGAGGTCTTCGATCCACTTGGACTTGAGTGCTGTGCAGGGTGATAAATATGGATCAATTAACATTCTTCTACATGCTGACATCCAGTTATACCAGCACCATTTGTTGAAGATGCTTTCTTTTTTCCATTGTATAATTTTGGCTTCTTTGTTGAATATCAGGTGTTCATAGGTGTGTGGGTTTACATGTGGATCTTCAATTCAATTCCATTGATCCATGTGTCTATTTTTATTCCAGTACCATATGGTTTTTATTGTTATAGGTCTGTAGGAGAGCTTAAAATCAGGGATTGTGATACCTCCTGAAGTTGTTTTATTGTACAGGATTGTTTTAGTCATACTGGATTTTTTTGTTTTGTTTTGTTTTTCCATATGAAATTGAGTATTGTTCTTTGTGGTCTGTAATAAATTGTGTTAGGATTTTATTGGGATTGCATTGAATCTGTATATGCTTTGGTAAGATGGCCATTTTTACTATATTCATCTTACCTATCCTCAGGCATGGGAGATTTTTTTCCATCTTCTGATATCTTCTTCAATTTCTTTCTTAAAAGATTTGAAGTTCTTGTCATATGAGTCTTTCACTTGCTTGGTTAGAGTTACACCAAGATATTTTATTTTATTTGAGGCTGTTATAAAGGGTATTTATTCTCAGATTCCTTTCTTGGCCCATTTATCATTTGTATATAGGAGGGCTACTGGGTTTTTTTTGAGTTAATATTGTATCCAGCCACTTAACTAAAGATGTTTATCAGCTGTAAGAGTTCCCTGGTAGAGGTTTTGGGGTCACTTATGTATAGTATCATATTATCTGTGAATAACAATACTTTGACTTCTTGCTTTTAAATTTTGTATCCCCTTGGCTCCTTTTGTTGTCTTATTGCTCTAGCTAGAATTTCAAGTATTATATTGAATAGATATGGAGAGAGTGGACAGTCTTGTCATGTTTCTAATTTTAGTGGAATTTGGTTTGAATTTCTCTGCATTTAATTTGATGTTGGCTGTTGGCTTGCTGTGTATTGCTTTTATTATGTTTATGTATGTCCCTTGTATGCCTTAGCTCTCCATGACTTTTATCATGAAGGGGTGTTGGATTTTGTCAAAGGCCTTTTCAGCATCTAACAAGATGATCATGTGTTTTTTTTTCTTTCAGTTTTTTTTTTATATGATGGATTACACTGAGTGATTTCTGTAGGTTGAGCCATCCCTGAATCTCTGGGATAAAGCCTACTTGGTTATGGTAGATGATCTTTTGATGTGTTCTTGGATTTGGTTTCCCAGTATTTTATTTAGAGTTTTTACATCAATGTTCATGGGGGAGATTGGTCTGTAATTCTATTTCTTTGTTGGGTCTTTGTGTGGTTTGCATATCAGGGTGACTGTGGCCTCATAGAAAGAATTTAGCAATGTTCCTTCTGTTTCTATTTTGTAGAATAATTTGAAGCGTACTGTTATCATCTCATCTTTGGAACTCTGATAGAATTCTGCACTAAAACTGCCTGGCCCTGTGCTCTTTTTGGTTGGGAGACTTTTAATGACTGCTTCTATTTCCTAGGGTGTTATCAGTCTATTTAAATTGTTTATCTGATCTTTTTTATAATTAAAAAATTCTTTCCTCTTACGTACCAACCCCTGTTCCCCCTCCCTCCTCTTCTCTTGCTTGCTCTTCCTACCTACCCCCATCTCACCCCCATCCCTTCCTCATAGAGGATAAAGACTCTCTTGAGTTAACACAGGCTGGTATAACAAGTTGGGGCCTGATCTAGCCCCTCCCCCCTGCATCAAGGCTAAGTAAGGCATTGCAACCATAGAGAATTGGGCTCTAAAATGTCAGCTTGTGTACCCTGGATAAGACCTGGTCCTATTGCCAGGGGACCCACATAAACATCAAGCCACACAATTTTTACCCACATTAAGAGGGCCGAGTTCAGTCCCATGCAAGCTCACCAACTATCAGTCCAGAGTCCATGTGCTCCCACTAACTTGGGTCAGCTAATCGCTGTGTTTTTCCCATCATGGTTCTGACCCCCCCTTGCTCTTATATTACTTCCTCCCTCTCTTCAACTGAACTCCAGGATCTTAGCTAAGTGCTTGGCTGTGGGTCTCTGCATCTGCTTCCATCAATCACTGGATGTAGGTTCTATGATGACAATTAGGGTAGACACCAATCTGAGTGCAAGGGAAGGCTAGTTCAAGCACTCTCTCCATCATTGCTATGAATCTTAGCTGGGGACAATCTGGTGAGTTCCTGGGGTTTTCTCTAGCTGCAGATTTCTCCCCATCCCCTAAATGGCACACTCTGTCAAGATATCTCTTTCATTGCTCTCCCTCCCTGTCTCTCCCCCAACTTGACCATCTCAAGCCCTCTAATTCCCACTTCCCACATCATCCCCTTTATACCCCCTCCCACTTTACCCAGGAGATCTTAACCGTTTCCTTTTCCTGGGGTGATCCACGTGTGTTCCTCTTAGTGCTCTCCTCTTTACCTAGCTTCACTGAGGTTGTGGATTGTAGCCTGGTTAGCCTTTGCTTTGCATCTAATATTCACTTATGAGTGAGTACATATTGTGTTGTTTTTCTGGGTCTGGGTTACCTCATTCAGAATGATTTTTTCCCTAGTTCCATCCATTTACCTACAAATTTCATGATGACAATGCTCTTTATCACTGCATAAAACTCCATTTTATAAATATACCACATTTTCTTTATCTATTTTTCTGTTGAAGGGTATCTAGGTTGTTTCCAAGTTCTGGCTATTATGAATAATGCTGTTATGAACATAGCTGAGCAAATGTCCTTGTGGTGTGGTCAAGAATCTTTTGGGTATATGCCCAGGAATGGTATTGCTGGGTCTTAAGGTAGGTTGAGTCCCAATTTTCTGAGAAACTACCATCTGATTTCCAGAGTAGCTGTACAAGATTGCATTCCCACCAGCAGTGGAGGAGTGTTCCCCTTTTTCCACATCCTCTCCAACATAAGCTGTCATCTGTGTTTTTGATCTTAACCATTATGACAGGCATAAGATGGTATCTCAGAGTTGTTTTGATTTGCATTTTCCTAATGACTAAGGATGTTGAACATTCCCTTAAATGTCTTTTGACCATTTGAGATTCTTCTGTTGAGACTTCTCTGTTTAGCTCTATAGCACATTTTTTGATTGGAATATTTGAAGTTTTGCTTTCTAATTTCTTGAGTTTTTATATATTTTGGAGATCAACCCTCTACCAGATATGGGGTTGGTGAAGATTTTTTCCCACTCTGTTGGCTGCCTTTTTGTCCCATGGACTATGTCCTTTGCCTTAAAGAAGCTTCTCAGTTTAGGAGGTTCCATTTATTAATTGTTGCTCTCAGTGTCTGTGCTACTGGTATTGTATTTAGGAAGTGGTCTCCTGTGCCAGTGCATTCAAGACTACTTCCTACTTTCTCTTCTATCAAGTTCAGTGTAACTGGATATGTTGAGGTCTTTGAGCCACTTGAACTTGAGTTTTGTGCATGGAAATAGATATGGATCTATTTGCAATCTTCTACATGTTGACATCCAGTTATGCCAGCACTAATTGTTGAAGATGCTTTCTTTTCTTATTGTACAGTTTTGGCTTCTTTGTCAAAATTCAGTTGTTTGTAAGTATGTGGATTAATATCAGGGTCTTCAATTCGATTCTACTAGTCCACATGTCAATTTTTATGTCAGTACCAAGCTGTTTTTATTACTATAGCTCTATAGTAGAGCTTGAAGTCAGGGATGGTGATGCCTCTAGAGGTGGATTTATTGTACAGGATTGTTTTAGCTATCCTGTGTTTTTTGTTTTTCCATATGAAGTTGAGTATTGTTTTTTCCAGGTCAGTGAAGAATTGTGTTGGGATTTTGATGGGGATTGCATTAAATATGTAGGTTGCTTTTGGTAAGATTATCATCTTACCAAAAATATATTAATCCTACCTATTCATGAGCATGGGAGAGCCTTCCATGTGGTGATATTTTATTTGTGATGAAATGTGATATTTTATTTTTATGTTAATAAATGAAGTTTCCTGGAGATCAGAGGTCAAATAGCCATTAAGCAGAAGTCCAGAGGTGGTAGCACAAGCCCTTAATCCAATCACATGACAGGCAGAGTCTCTGTGTGGTCAAGGACACAGCCAAGGGTGGTGACATGAGTCTTTAGTCCCAGTACCAATCAGAGACCTGGAGGTCTGTATAGACACACAGTGACGAGGAAGTCATGTGGCTAGGCTTAGAGCCAATGAGAAGGCAGAACAGAAAGGCAATTAAAAACACAAGTCAGTCAGGAAAAAACTCTCTCTGGAGAAGCTACTGATGGTGGAAAGCTAAAGCTAGTCATGGCTATTGCTCTGATTTCTTTGGCTATTTCCTCTGTATTTGGCTGTGTGTTTCTTGTTTACTAAGACTGTTTAGAATTTCATCTACACTTTCATTTTCTGATATATTCTTCATTTCTTTCTTCAGAGACTTAAAGTTCTTGTCATATGGGTCTTTCATTTGCTTAGTTAGAGTTACCCCAGGTATTCATATTATTTGTAGCTATTGTAAAGGGTAATGTTTCTCCGATTTCTTTCTCAGTCCATTTATCATTTGTATATAGGAGGGCTATTGATTTTTTTAAGTTAATCCTGCCATATTACTGAATGTGTTTATCAGCTGTATGATTTTCCTGGTAGAATTTTTTGGGTCACTTATGTATACTATCATATCATCTACAAATAGTAAAAGTTTGACTTCTTGCTTTCCAATTTATATCCCCTTGACCTCCCTCTGTTGTCTTATTGCTCTCACTAGAACTTCAAATACTATATTGAATAAATATGGGAAGAGTGGACAGACTTGTCTTGTTCCTGATTTTAGTGGAATTGCTTTGAGTTACTCTCCATTTAATTTGATGTTGGCTGTAGGCTTGCTATACATTGCCTTTATTATGTTTAGGTATGTTCATTGTATTTCTTATCCCTCCAAGACCTTTGTCGTGAAGGGGTGTTCGACTTTGTTAAAGAATTTTTCAGCATATAATGAGATAATTATGTGGTTTTCTTACTTTCAGATTTTTTATATGGTGTATTACACTGACAGATTTTCATATGTTGATCCATCCTTGTATCTTTTGGATGAAGTCTAGATGGTCATGGTGGATAATTTTTTTTTCTGATGTGTTCTTGGATTTGGTTTGCTAGCATTTCATTGAGAATTTTTATATCAATGTTCATGAGGGATACTGGTCTGTAATTCTTTCTTTGTTGCATGTCTGTGTGGTTTTGGGTATCACGGTAACTGTAGCCTCAAAAAAGAGTTTAGTAATATTCCTTCTGTTTGTGTTGTATGGAAAAATTTGAAGAGTGTTGGTATTAGCTCTTTTTTGACTTTCTGGTAGAATTCTGGGCTGAAACCATCTGGTCCTGGGATTTTTTGGTTGGAAGACTTTTAATGTCTGTTTCTATTTCCTTAGGGGTTATAGGTCTATTTAAGTTGTTTATCTCGTCTTGATTTAATTTGGTGTGTGGTGCCTATCCAGAAAATTGTCCATTTTTTTACATTTTCCAATTTTGTGGAATACAGGTTTTTGTAGTATGACCTGATGCTTCTTTGGATTTCCTTGTTGTCTGTTGATATGTCTCACTTTTAATTTCTGATTTTGTTAATTTGGATGTTCTCTCTCTGCCTTTTTTTCACATTTATTTATTTATTTATTTTTCTATCATCAGCTTGATACAGTATAAATTCTTATCCTAATAGTAAAATTTTCCATTGAGGCTTGCCCAGTAATTGAATAAAACCAAAATTTATTATAAGCCACAGTCATCCTAGGGTCCCCCCTGCTATATAGCCTCCCTGGTTCTGTGGGTTGCAGTCTGATTGTTCTTTGCTTTATGTCTCATATCCACTTATGAGTGAGTACATACCATGTTTGAACTTCTGGGTTCAGGTTACCTCACTCAGGATGATATTTTCTAGTTCTATCCATTTGCCTGCAAATTTCATGCGGTCATTGTTTTTCTCTGCTGAGTAGTACTCCACTGTGCATATGTGCCACATTTTCTTAATCCATTCTTTAGCTGACGGGCATCTAGGTTGTTTCCAGGTTCTGGCTATTCTGCCTTTTGGTTAGTTTGAATAAGGAATTGTTTATCTTGCTGATTTTGTCAAAAACCAACTCTTTGTTCATTGATTCTTTGTATTGTTGTCTTCGTTTCTGTTTTATTGATAGCAGCTCTCCATTTGATTACTTCCTGGCATCCATTCCCCTTGAGTGAGTTTGCTTCTTTTTGTTCTAGAGCTTTTAGGTGTGCTGTTAAGTTGCTAGTGTGAGATTTCTCCAACTTCTTAATGTCGGCATTTAGTGCTATGGATTTTCCTCTTAACACTGCTTTCATAGTGTCCCATAAGTTTGTGTGTGTTTTACATTCATATTCATTGAATTCTAAGAAATTTTTAGTTTCTTTCTTCACTCATTGGTGTTTCAGTTGAGCATTGTTCAGTTTCCAAGAGATTGTAGTCTTTCTGTAACTTTTGTTGTTTTTGAAATCTAACTTTAAGTCGTAGTGGTCTGATAAAATACAGGAGGTTATTCCATTTTTTCTTTTTGTATCTGTTGAGGTTTGCTTTGTAACTGAGTATGTGGTCGATTTTAGAGAAAGTTTCATGGCATGCTGAGAAGAAGGTATGGTCCTTTGTGTTAGGGTAGAATGTTCTGTAGATATCTATTAAGTCCTTTTGAGTCATAATATCAGTTCATTCTCTTATTTCTCTGTTAAGTTTCTGTCTGCCAGACCTGTCTATTGTTGAGAATGGGGTGTTGAAGTCTCCCACTACCAGTGTGTGAGGTTTGATGTGCGATTTGAGTTTTAGTAATGTGTCTTTTACAAATGTGGTTGCCGTTGTTTTGGGGGTATAAATGTTCAGAATTGAGACTTAATTTTGGTGGATTTTTCCTGTGAAAAATATGTAATGTTCTCTCCAATCTTTTCTGATTGATTTTAGTTTGAAATGTATTTTGTTAGATATTATGATAGCTACACCAGCTTTCTTCTTGAGTCCATTTGATTGGAAAATCTTTTTCCAGCCTTTTAATCTTAGGTAGTGTCTGTCTTTGAAGTTGAGGTGTGTTTCTTGTATGCAGCAAAAGGATGGATCCTGGTTTCATATCCATTCTGTTAGTCTCTGTCTTTTATAGGGGAATTGAATCCATTGATATTAAGGGATATTAATGACCTATGATTGTTAATTCCTGTTATTTTTGGTGATAGTGTTGTGTGTTTCTCTTCTTTGGTATTTTTTGTGTGGCATTATCTATTGTCTGTGTTTTCATGGCTATATCTAACTAACTTAGGTTGGATTTTTTCTTCTAGTGCTTTCTGTAGGGCTGTATTGTAAATAGGTATTGTTTAAATCTGGTTTTGTCATGGAATATTTTGCTTACTCCCTCTATGGTGATTGAGAGTGTTATTCTGATGAGTCTGCCTTTATATGTTACTTGGCCTTTTTCCTTTGCAGCTCTTAATATTTTTTCTTTATTCTGTATGTTTACTGGTTTGATTATTATGTGGCAAGGGGACTTTTTTGGGGGTCCAGTCTATTTGGTGTTCTGCAAGCTTCTTGTATCTTCATAGGCATTTCCTTCTTTAGATTGGTAAAGTTTTCGTCTATGATTTTGTTGAATATATTTTTTGTGCCTCTGAGCTGGGATTCTTTTCCTTCTTCTCCTTCTTCCAATCCTATTACTCTTAGGTTTGGTCTTTTCATGGTGTCCCAGATTTCCTGGACATTTTGTGTTATGACTTTGCTGGATTTAACGTTTTCTTTGACTGATGATCTATTTTCTCTGTCATATCCTCAATGCCTGAGATTCTCTCTTCCATTTCTTGTATTCTGTTGGTTATGTTTGCCTCTGTAGTTTCTGTTCATTTACTCAGATTTTCATTTTCCTGATTTCCCTCAATTTGTTTTTTCTTTATTGCCTCTATTTCAGTTTTCAAGTCTTGAACTTTTTCCTTCACCTATTTGATTGTTTTGTCTTGGGTTTCTTGACTTTCTTTAAGAGATTTCTTGATTTCCTTCTTTTTTTTTGTTTGTCTTTTCCTCCATTTCTTTAAGGGAATTTTTTTATTTCCTCTTTTAGGGCCTGTATCATCTTCATAGAGTTGTTTTTAAGGTCATTTTCTTCCAAATCATTCTTCTTTGGAATGTTCAGGTCTTGCTGTTGTAGGATCACTAGGTTCTGGTGGTACCATATTGCTCTTTATGTTGTTTAATATGTTCTTACACTGCCGTCTACCCATTTCTTCCTTTAATCTGAATAGGTGAAGCTCTAGGTCATTCTTCTTCCAATTGGTGTAGGTGGTGCCTTTGACTCCTGTGGTTGCTCTTCTTCCCAATCATTCCAGGAGGGGGTGTGTGGCTCCAGTGGCCATTGTTCTCAATTGGTGCAAGGTGTTCTCATTGGTGCTACAGGTGATGGTTGGCTTGGAGAGAAGGGTGGGGGAGGAAGCTGCTGCCCAGTCTCTATGGCTCCAATGGCTGGAGGAGGGGCATGGAATGTGCCCCAGGGCCTAGGGACTAGAGAACTGGACTGACCAGTCCAGAGATGGGGGCCTTACCTGTTCCAAATTGGTGTATGGTAGGTGTATTGCTCCAGTGGTCACTGGTGTCATGGGGATGATTGGCTTGGAGAGGGAACAGGTGAAGAAGCTGCTGCCCAGTCTCTGGGGCTCCAATGGCTGGTATGTTTATCTGATCTTGATTTCACTTGGTAAGTGGTATTTATCAGGAAATTTGGCCATTTATTTTAAGATTTTTCCAATTTTGAGGAATATAGGTTTATGAAGTATGACCTAATGATTCTCTGGATTTCCTCAGTGCCTGTTGTTATGTCCCCCTTTTCATTTTTTAGTTAATTTGGATATTCTTTCTCTCTGTCTTTTAGTTAGTTTGGATAAGGGTTTATTTATTTTGTTGTTTTTCCCAAAGAACCAACTCTATGTCTCATTGATGCTTTGTATTGATCCTTTTGTTTCTATTTTATTGATTTCAGCCCTTAGTTTGATTATTTCCTATAATCAAACTAAGAAATCAAACAAATCAAAGAGGTGTCTACTCCTCTTTGGTGGGTTTTCTTTTTGTTCTAGAGCCTTCAGGTGTGCACTTAAGTAGCTGGTATTGGATCTCTCCAAATATTTCTCCAAATATTATGGCACTTAGTGCTATGAACTTTCCTCTTAGCACTGCTTTCATAGTGTCCCATAAGTTTGGGTATGTTGTACATTCATTTTCATTGAACTGTAGGAAGTTTTTAACTCCTTTCTTTATTTCTTCCTTGACCCAGTTGTAACTCAGTAGAGAATTACTAAGTTTCCATGAATTTGTAGGCTTTCTATTGTTTCTGTTGTTGAAATCCAGCTTTAATCCATGGTGGTTTGATAAGATACAGGGAGTTATTTCAATATTTTTGTGCCTGTTGAGACTCGCTTTGCAGTTGACTATATAATTACTTTTGGAGAAGGGTCCATGTGGTGCTGAGAAGAAGGTATATTCTTTTGTGTTTTGGTGAAATGTTATTTAGGTATCCGTTAGGTCCATTTGAGTCATAACATCTGTTAGTTCCATTATTTCTCTGTTTAGTTTCTGTCTAGATTACTTGTCCACTGGTGGGAGAGAGGTTTTAAAGTATCCAGCTATTATTGTGTGGGGTTTGATGTGTGAGTCAAGCTTTGATAATGTTTCTATTACAAATGTGGGTGTCCTTAAAACTGGTGCATAGATGTTCAGATTTGAGACATCATCTTGGTGGATTTTTTTCCTTTGACAAATATGAAATTACCTTCTCATGTCTTTTGATTAATTTTGATTGGAAATAAATTTTGTTAGATGTTAGGATAGCTACACCAGTTTGCTTCTTAAGTCCATTTGGATGGAAAATCTTTTTCCAACTCTTTACTCTGAGGTAATGCCTATCTTTGATGTTGAGGTATGTTTCTTATATGCAGCAAAACGTTGGATCCTGTTTTCATATCCAATCCATTAGCCTGTGTCTTTTTATTGGTAAATCAAGTCTATTGATATTGGATAATGTTAATGACCAATGATTGTTAATTCCTGTTATTTTATTGTTGTTGTTGGCAGCGTGTGTGTGTGTGTGTGTGTGTGTGTGTGTGTGTGTCTGTCTGTCTGTCTGTCTGTCTGTCTGTCTGTCTTTATGTTTCTTTTCTTTGGTTTTTGCTGGTATGAGATTATCTAAAACCTGTGTTTTTGTGGGTATAGTTCACTTTCTGGATTGGAGATTTCCTTCTAGTACCTTCTGTAGGGTGGGATTTGTGGATAGATATTGTTTAAATTTGGCTTTGTCTTGAAATACCTTGTTTTGGAGTTGGGGATTTAGCTCAGTGATAGAGTGCTTGAGTAGCAAGTTCAAGGCCCTGGGTTTGGTCCTCAGCTCTAAAAGAAAAAGAAATATCTTGTTTTCTCCATCTGTGGTGATTGACTGTTTTGCTGTGTATAGTAGTCTGGGCTGACATCCTTGGTCTATAAGGGTCTGGAAGACATCAATCCAGTCCCTTCTGGATTTTAGGGTCTCCGTTGAGAAGTTGGGTGTTATTCTAATAGTTCTGCCTTTATATGTTACTTGGCCTTTTTCCCTTGCCACTTTTAATATTCTTTCCTTGTTTTGTATGTTTAGTGTTTAATTATTATGTGGTGAAGGGATTTTCTTTTCTGATCCAATCTATTTGGTGTTCTGTAAGCTTCTTATACTTTTATAGGCATGTCTTTATTTGGATTTGGAACGTTTTCTTCTATGATTTTGTTAAATATATTCTCTGGATTTTTTTGAGCTGTGTTTCTTCTCCTTCTATTCATACTTTTCTTATGTTTGTTCTTTTCATAGTGTTCCTGATTTCCTGAATGTTTTGTGTTAGGAATTTTTTAGACTTAATACTTTCTTTGATTGATGAATCTATTTTTTCTATTGTGTCTTCAACACTTGAGGGTCTCTCTTCCATCCCTTGTATTCTGTTGGTGATGCTTATATCTGTAGTTCCTATTCCCTTACCCAAAATTTCCATTTCCACTATTCCCTCAATCTGTGTTTTCTTATTGCTTTTGTTTCCATTTTCAGATCAGAACAGTTTTCTTTATCTGTTTGTTATTTTCTTGTTTTTTTTTTATTTTTTAGGATTTATTGATTTATTCCAATTTTTTGTTTGTGTTTTCCTCAATTTCTTTCAGAGATTTGTTCATATCCTCTTGTAGGATCTCTATTATAATCTTCATAAAGTAATTTTTAGGACATTTTCTCATGCTTCAGCTGTGTCGGATTGTTCAGGTCTTGCTGCTCTGGATAGCTGGGCTCTGGTGATGCTGTATTGCCTTTTCTGTTATTGTTTGTGTTCTTACACTGGCATTTAGACATTAGGGTTTGGGATGATTTTAGGTCCAGGTGTGGACTTCTGCATTTGTATTTGTTGGATGTGTTTTCTTCCTTTCTTTCCTTTCTGGCCTTCTGGCTTAAATGGCCAAGGTTTCTGATGACTAGTGTGTCTTCATGTTCAGTAGTGTGTTCTCTCTGGGTTTTTTTGGGACTAGGGATTCCTAGACCAGGCCTGGCTTTTTCTAAGTGTGAAGTCCTCTTCCAAAGTTGTAGACTAGAATGTGGAGACTAGGGAGGGGATACAGACCTGCATCCCTAGATCTATTCTGGCCTCTGGGGTCCTTAAGATCAGCCAGGCCTCTACTATGAAGCTGGGGTCCCTAGATCCATCCTATGCTCCAGTAGGCTAAATTTATCTGAAGTTGTAGACCCAAGGTTTGTAGATCTAGTCTGGCCTCTGGGGTTCTAAGGAGCAGCCTGGCCTCCCATAAGGCAGTTGGGGTTGTGTGTCCTAGTATGGAGCCCAGGGCAGGGAGTTATTGAGCTGGTT
>CABHPQ010166924.1:0-29593 GCA_902168405.1 Peromyscus aztecus
AATTAAACAATGGGGTGCAGAACTAAACAGAGAATTCTCAAAGAGGAATTTCAAATGACTAAAAAACACCAAAAGAAATGTTCAACTTCCTTAGCCATCAGGGAAATACAAATCAAAAGTACCTTGCGATTCTATCTTATACCTGTCAGAATGGCTAAGATCAAAACACAAAAGACATCTCATGCTAGAGAGGCTGTAGATCAAGGATAACACTCCTCTATTACTGGAAGGACTGCAAACTTGTACAATCATTATGAAAATCAACATGGCAGTTCCTCAGAAAATTAGCAATCAGTCTACCTCAAGACACAGCCAAATCACTCATGGGCATATACTGACAAGATGCTCCATCCTACCATAAGAAGACTTACTCAATTATGTTCATTGCTGCTCTATTCATAATAGCCAAAAACTGGAAACAACCTCGAGTTCCTCAACAGAAGAATCGATGAACATTTACATAATGAAGCATCACTCAGTTGTTAAAAAAAATGACATCATGAACTTCACAGGTAAATAGATGGGACTAGAAAAAATCCTGAGTGAAGTAATCTAGAAGAAAGACAAATACGGTATGTGTTCACTTATAAGTAGATATTAGCAATTAAGTAAATCATAACCAAGCTACAATCTATATACTCAGCGATATTATGTAAAGAGGAGGAGTCTAAGAGTGATGTATGCATCTCCCTGGGAAGGGGAAATCAAATAGATTTTATGGGTGGACTTGGAGTAGGTAGGGATGGGAATGGGAGGGATCAGATTGGGGAATGAAATGGAGGGAGAGAGTGTGGGAAGAGACTGCAGGAATTGTGGTACATTTGGTGGATGGTGTGGAAACCTAGTGCAATGGAAGCTTTTTGGTATCTATCAAGTCTGATCCTAATGAGGCCTCCTAGTAATGGGAGATACAGAGTCTCAATTGACCATCATTTATGGTAAGGTTCTACTTCCAGTGGCAGAAATGAGCTCTACTCATTTGAGTTATTTGCCAAGGGAGTCCCATGGAAATTCCCAAAACACCCCTAGGAAGATGCTAAAACAAAACTTTGATCTCCATAAATTGACATCAGAGGCCCCTTTCCAAGGAAAACATTCATACAACTCATCAAACATGGAAAAGTCCAGTTGGTGTCTACATGGAGCATTCACCCCTATGTTCTAGTCACTTTGATGTGGGAATTTACTCTGCAGGCTACTGAATGAGAAATGTTGACTCTTAACTCAGTCTTCAAACCTTTAATCTACAATCTGTGTTGCCTACAAAATATGCTAGGGTAAGTGTGGTACAAAACTTGTGGAAATTCTGTGATAGCCCCAAAATGTCTTAATTGTCTTAAGGCTCATTCCATGAGAAGGAACCTGACACTGATTGAGTAATCAAACACCAAAGATTAGGTAACTCAGATACCTAGGGTAAAATCAAACACTACTGGTGAAAAAGAAAAAGTTTCAACACAATGACTCCTAATGATATTTCTGATGATATTCTGCTATACTTATGTATGAGTCATCGTAA
This sequence comes from Peromyscus aztecus, assembly GCA_902168405.1. Classification (NCBI taxonomy): domain Eukaryota; kingdom Metazoa; phylum Chordata; class Mammalia; order Rodentia; family Cricetidae; genus Peromyscus; species Peromyscus aztecus. Next base: position 1,520 of record CABHPQ010166924.1, read on the forward strand.
GAGAGGCTTTCTGAAGCAGCAGACAAAAACAGATCCAGAGTCCCTGAAAAAAGAAATTGAAGAAGATGTCAGAAAATGGAAAGATCTCCCATGCTCATGGATAGGCAGGGTTAACATAGTACAAATGGCAATTTTACCAAAAGCTATCTACAGATTCAATGCAATCCCCATCAAAATACCAACACAATTCTTCACAGACCTGGAAAGAATAATACTCAACTTCATATGGAAAAACAAAAGCCAGAGACCTACAGCCAGACATTATGTGGAGAGAGCATCTAAACTGGAGGTCTGCATCAGATCCCACCCCTCAGAGCTCAGGGAATCTTATGGAAGTGGAGGTAGAAAGATTGTAAGAATCAGAGGGAATGGGGGACACCAAAAGTATGTGGACCTCTTAATCAACTCAACAAAGTGGATATGAGCTCACAGAGACTGAAACAGCAAGCAATGGGCCTACATGCGTCTACCTGCACTGTGTCCTTCTCTGTGTATATATCACAACTATTAGCTTAACCTTTTTGTTTGTTTGTTTGTTTGTTTTTGTTTTTTGAGATAGGGTTTTTCTGTACAGTTTTTGGTGCCTGTCCCGGGTCTCACTCTGTAGGCCAGGCTGGCCTCGAACTCACAGAGATACATCTGGCTCTGCCTCCCCAGTGATGGGATTAAAGGCATGTACCACCACCACCTGGCCAGCTTAGCATTTTTATGGGACCCCTGACTATGTGATCAAGTGGGTCTTTGACTCTTGTGCTTGCTCTTGGGACTAATTTTCTCCTGTTGGGTTGCTGTGTCCAACTTTGATATGAAAGTTTTTGCTTCATCTTATTATATTTTGCTTTGTCGTGATTGGTTGTTATATTTTGGTGGTCTTTTCTAATGAGAGAGAAAAATGGAAGTGGATTCAGAAGGGAGGGGATGTGGGGTCATCTTATTATATTTTGTTTTGTCATGTTTAGTTGTTATCTTATAGTGGCCTTCTCTTTTCTAATGAGAGACAAGGATTCTTTTGGCTATCCTGGGTTTTTTGTTTTTCCATATGAAGTTGAGTATTATTCTTTCCAGGTCTGTGAAGAATTGTGTTGGTATTTTGATGGGGATTGCATTGAATCTGTAGATAGCTTTTGGTAAAATTGCCATTTGTACTATGTTAACCCTGCCTATCCATGAGCATGGGAGATCTTTCCATTTTCTGACATCTTCTTCAATTTCTTTTTTCAGGGACTTGAAGTTCTTGTCATATAGGTCCTTCACTTGCATGGTTAGTGTTACCCCAAGGTATTTTATGTCATTTGTGGCTATTGTAAAGGGTGATGTATCTCTGATTTCCTTCTCAGCCTGTTTGTCAATTGTATATAGGAGGGCTACTGATTTTTTTGAGTTGATCTTGTATCCTGCTATGTTGCTGAAGGTGTTTATAAGATGTATCAGTTCCTTGGTTGAATCTTTGGGGTCACTCAAGTATACTATCATGTCATCTGCAAATAGGGAAAGCTTGACTTCTTCCTTTCCCATTTGTATCCCCTTAATCTCCTTATGCTGTCTTATTGCTGTGGCTAGAACTTCAAGTACTATATTGAATAAGTATGGGGAGAGCAGACAGCCTTGCCTCGTTCCTGATTTTAGTGGAATTGCTTTGAGTTTCTCTCCATTTAATTTGATGTTGGTTGTTGGCTTACTGTAAATTGCCTTTATTATGTTTAGGTATGTTCCTTGTAGTGGATTCAGAAGGGAGGAAATGTGGGGAGAAAATGGGAGAAAAGGAAGGCAAACTATGATAAGAATACATTGTTTGAGAAAATTATCTAATTTTAAAAAATATATAAAAACTATACATGATATAGAATCATAGTTTCTATAAGTTTTCCAAAAACAAAACAGACTAATAATTCTTGTTACATGGAATATGAAAAAAATTGAAACAGGAAGAAATTATTAATCCATATGGCAAAGTTGTCATGTCTGGGGCAAAAATGACTGGGTCATTCAGACCAATTGCTGCCTATGCAAGAAGCCATAGAATTCAGTTCCCAACACCCACACCAGATGCCAAAAAACTGCCTCTAAGTAGAGATCAAAGACTTATTTTCTGTTCTCTGCGGGCACTCTTTTATATGTACTCATGCCATGTAAACACCCACCCGCACATGTGTACATACATATATGCACACACACACACACACACACACACACACACACACTACATAAAGCAAATCATGTATTTCATCATGAAACATAATATTCTTAATTTTCAAATAAAATCACAGCCTTTTTAAAGTTAGCTAGAATGTAACATGAACAAATGAAGTTCAGACTTTTGTTCGATGACTTATGTGAAAACAGAAGTATTTGCTAAATATGTAAATTATATACATATATACAGAGTGTTCAGAAGTAATTTTATTCTAAAATATGCAATCATGAATTATGGTAATATAGGTCATAAGAAATATTTACTCATTTTTTGATAAAATATGCTCAGAAGAATATTTATAGCCAAAATAGAATATATATTAATGTATGCATATATCTATGTATTTCTGAAATTTAAAATGAGTTAAAGTTAATTAACTGTTCTCTGAAGAGTTATACTCTGAGTTTTATTTAATACACTTAGTCTGTTTTAATAATGTTAATATTATAGTGGTTTACTTTTTAATTTCTGTGTACATATGTATATAGATGTAAGCATGCTTCAGTGGCTACATGGGGGTCAGAGGACAGCTTGTGGGTATCAGTTCTCTCATTTTACCCTGAGGGTGCCAGGAACTGAACTCAGGTCATGAGGCTAGGTGTCAGGCAGCAGCTTTACATACTGAACATTGTGATGGTTCCAGAAATTTAAATGTAAGTAAAGAATAAAATTAAACAAAAATTGTTTTTAAAAAAGAAAATAGTAACTGCAGTTAAGAAATATGTGATGTACATTCAGAAAATGTAGACAAAATTCTAAACAGTCTTAGTAAATAAGAAACACAGAGCCAAATACAGAGGTAAATAGCCAAAGAGATCAGAGAGTCATGATTACCTTATCTTACTACCTTGGTGCCATCGGTTCCCCAGAGAAAGTTTCTTCCTGCCTGACTTGTGTTTTTATTGTCTTCCTGTTCTGCCTTCTCATTAGTTCTAATCCCAATCACATGACTTCCTCATCACTGCCTGTCTATACAGACCTCCCGGTCTCTATGGTTTGATACTGGGATTAAAGGCTCATCTCACCACACTTGGCTGTGTCCTTGATCACACAGAGACTCTGCCTGCCATGTGTTCAGATTAAGGGCATGGGCTACCATCACGTGACTGCTGTTCCTGGCTTGCTATGACCTCTGATCTCCAGGCAAACTTTATTTATTAACATACAAATAAAATCACATTTCAGCACAATTAAAATACTACCATAAGAAAGCATATGGAAAATTGAATAATGTGTTTTTCTAATAAACTCTCAGAACTGGAAAAATGGGCAGGGGAACAAAGTGTTTTTCATGAAAACATAAAGACCTGACTTTCAATCCCCAGTACCCATGTAAAGGTGAGTGAAGTAGCTCACATCTATAATCCTTGGTATATGTCTCAGCATTCAATGTTTCACCCTGTGGCAATATCAGAAAATTCTGTTTGCAGCACAGTTACTTTCTTCAGCATTTTTGTTGTTATTGAATCATCAGGCATACAAGAAGTCTCAAAAGAGCAATCATAGACGTGGCCTGTGTTTAATTGGAAGAAATTTAGATAACCAGAATTGCTTCCTATTAAAATGTCTTCTCTTGATTTTGCACTAGTTATATAATCAGCCTCATAGCTCAGGAGGTAAGAAATCAATTCTTATCTGCTGCTTCCTTTAGCTGTGTCTTATTACTTGATCTGATTTGATTGTCCTTAAATCAATTATTCAGACTCAATACATTAAATGGAAAGTGAAATTCTCTACTCACAGCTTCTCCAAGCAGGTGAGTAAAACTGCTTCAACGATATTTTTTTCTAAGAAAAAAGTGTCTACATTCTTCCTGTTTCTTGTCATGCTACCGTGCTGTATTTATCTTTTAAAGTTAAGATCAATATAAAAAAATTTCCAATATATTTATCCTTAGGTAGAAATTGTGCTACATGTACACAAAGAAAACACTAAACTTTTTTCAGTTAGATGAATAGTTTCAACTTAAAAAAAATTCTTAATTCATTCAGAATTTCATACATTATATTTTAACCAAATTTACCCCCAACTCCTAATTTCTGCATTGCATTTATTTGTGTGCCTTTCAATCAGCCCAGAAACAGGACAAACTGTCATCATGTTTTCCTGTTATCAAAATGTGTCAGTCTCGTTCTTGAGATTTCTAAAGAATAAAATAATATATTTTGTTTACTTATTTTTGCTCACATTTAAAACCCCTACTGGTTTATCTCCCTTTTGAAATTAAGTCGTCAAATAATAGTAATCAAAAGTGTTGTCAAGGGAATTACTCAAGCAGGTGAGCCCAAGTTTGAATCTCCAAAATCCATGGAAACCGGGCATGATAGTGTGCATATGTAATTCCAGCAGTCCAATGGGTGTTGTGATGCAATATCCTGAAAATATATCTCATATTCTAAGAGACTGGAAGTTTTGCTGGACCTCAAAGCCAAAGTTAATAATACACCTTGAAGTCACATAAGATTGCTATCCCACTGTGTACTCCATGTGTGAAACTTATTTTAAAGGGAGGAATGTAGCAATCAACCTTGTTTGTCTTAGATTTACCATGAAATCAACTTTTACAATCTAAGTTAAAGTATAGTTATGATCTTAAATTATGCACTTTTCCATGCCCCTGGCCCAGAACAATGCATGTGTATCATCTGCTAAAAGCAGCAAATAAAGTACTTAAAAGCAGCTTTTTGAAGTATACCATAATGGTTGAAAGCATCTACTTATGAATATTTGTTGATAAACAATGAAGTATGAGGTACTGTTCGCTGTCTTTATCAGTTTGGATCACTTGAAGCCAGTGAATTAACCCCTTGTAAAACATTTGAAGATTTATTTCAAGTGCCCAATTCATTTCCCCATTTGATGCTCTCTCTACAGTTCCATGAAGGTAGTGAAGCCCTGTGAGTAGGACTGAGAAACAGCCAGATAACACACATACACAGAAATAGACAGACAAATTTGCAAAACACACACACACACACACACACACACACATACACACACAGAAAAAAAAATATCTACACAGGGACAGACCCAGATACAGGGAAAGATTCACAAGTCAGCCTTACTCAGAGATGAATATGATTCAGACTCATGCAGCACAGACATAAAGTAGAGCATAAAGTAGAGAATTCGAATTTGGACTCACTCTTGGTTAAATGACTCCAAGCGAAAATGCTTTTCTTTCTTCCCTTAACGCAACAATAAAGCATTACTGGTAACTCAGAGTGAATCACTAATTCATGTAATCAGGGCAGTATAGAGAGTTGTGAGTCAGAGACACAAAGCAATGGAAGCCTCTAGGCTAGCTAGCCTGCTGTATACAGTGGAAAACAAACAGTATTCTGTCTCAAACAAATTGAAAGATACAGACTAACACTTGAGGTTTTCGAGTGACTTCCACATGTGCGTTGTGGCACATACATACCTTCATTCACACACACACACACACACACACACACACACACACACACACACACACACAAGTTCAACTATATACATATCATACATATAAACAAAGACTCTTAAAACTTAAATGTGACTATACATGAAAGTAGACATTCTGCCTTGGTTCACTTTACTCATGTGCTAAAAATGTATCTTCACAATCTTTGATTTTAATAAAAGTTTAAATTAATTTTAAAATATGACATTCCTGAAGTTCTATCAAAAGAGATGCTGGAGAGATTGTTCAATGGGTAAAGTGCCTACTGTGCAAGCATGAAAGCATGAATTTGGGTCCTCAGAAACCACATAAAAGTCAGATACAGCAGTGTGTACATGTAAATCCAGTTCTGGGATTTAGAGACAATGACATCCTGGGCCTCACTGGTCAGCACATCTGTCCAAAATGGAGGCTATCAGGTTCAGTGAGAGATCCTGTCTAAAATGTAGATGTCAAATCAATTAGTGAAAAGTATTTCAACATCAGTCTTTGAACTCTACACAGGGACTCATGAGGAATTGTATATAAACACCTGTGCTTCCAACATCTATAATATACAAACATGAACAAATTTTAAAGAAGACAAGTAATTGAATGATATATTGGTTATAATTTTGATTATCTGATGTGAAAAGGTAGAGATAGAATTACTTTGAATCAAATTGCCTTAGTTGGTATTTCTATTGCTGTGTAAATGCATGCATGAACAGAGACATATGTAGAAGGATTTACACTCTGCTTTTCTGGTTTAAAAAATAGTAGAAACTGGAGTCTAATATTTGAAAGTTTTTCTACTTTTTTCACTGTTTATGGAAAAGGTGAAGTGCATTGTTTCTACTATATTATTCTTGCTGTAATAGAGATTGACTATTAAATCTACTATTTTAACAAATCTTTATGAAGACAAACTACTTTTTTATCTTTATTTCCTGTTTTTGGCTGGTTTCTTGTACCTAGAATTCCTTATTTGGCTACAGGACTAGGGCATGTGCTGTGAGATTGTCTTCTATATATTATAGGATTTGTCCACATTGAAGTACTGGGATTGCAGACATATCCAAGAAGTCTTAACAATATGGTCTCCTAAACAGTGGCAACACCAACTGACATGAAAACATGGATGGGAAATCTAAGGTCCCACTATAATAAGTCTTGAGTCTTTCTCTGTCCCAACAGCTCCCAAATATTGACATGGAGATTTTTTATTAATTATGAAAGCTCAACCTACATCTTGGCATATTTCTAACTAGCTGTTGTAACTTAAATTAACCCATTTATATTAATCTATATTCTGCCATGTGGATCATGGCTTTTACCTCTCCTTGTTCACATCCTGCTCCCTCTGCATCTCCTTCTGTCTCCCACATACCTAGATTTCTACTCCTCTTTCTTTGTCTCCCCAGAAATCTTGCCTATACCCTCTCCCTACCTATTAACCATTTAGCTTTTTATTATACCAATAACGGCAATACACCTTCACACAGTGTACACATATCTCACAATATTTCATCCTAAATGAAATTTCATTTGTCTAAATGAAAAGTTTTAACTGTAACATAGTAAAAATATATACAACAAGAACAATTATCAGGTGAGAATTACCTTTATAATATCCAGTCCATTTATACTGGACAAATTTAAAGAAAGTACTATATTATCTATCCTATCTTAGTGAGTCCAAAGTCTTATACATAAACCATTTTCTATCATAACTTGTATAACCATCCTAAAGATACCTTTTTAGAACTTAAAATGTCTTCTTAGATAAACAACTTAAGTTTCTGTTTCTTAACCTTATAAACTTTATATCTCTTATGTAAGTATCTTCTTTGAATTTGGTAACAAGGAAAACTGTAAAACTATAACTATCTTGTCTTCAACCCATCAGAGACCTGAGAAGGATATAATATTACTTGACAGCGCAGAACAAACAACTTCCCAAACTAAGAAACAGTAGAGTGTAGTGGGTGGTTGTTTGTGCCATGCCCTGAAGCACCACCCCTAGTGAGGCAGCAAGTAGCTACTAGGTACCTGCCCCCGGGTGTGGCCTGTTGGGGGACCTTTCAGACCTGGGATGCATGTATGTGTTCTCTCTACTTCCTGGATTTGGGATGCTGAGATGGACCAGGGCAGAGCTCACCAGAGAACAGCTTGGACCTTGCCTTACCCTTCCAAGATCCTGCTACAATTCCTTATTTCTATCTTTGAGTTAACCCCCAAATAAAATCCTTTGATCATTAAGCTGATTTCATAGATTGATAGCAATTTAATTGCATTAACAAAGACACCTGGCTGTCTGGATAGTCACCCTACCTTTCTTTTGCAACATTGGGGCACCAGTCTTCAGTCTGCATGCTGAGAATATCTCACAGACTCTGTGAGGCTGGAATTTTGAAGGAATGTCCTACCTTTTCTAGGCAAAGGTTGGCAGTCACTTTCTTTTGAGTCCTGCTTGTCCAATTTGGACAGCATAGTGTCAAGAGATGAGGAGAGTACAGTTTCTTGATCAGAAGGCTAACTCTGTCACAGTGAAAGCAAACTCCATATAGAGCTTCTTTGATACCCATCATCCATTTTTGAACTAAACTGGTGCTAGCAGGAGCAGACATGTCTCACTGTTATAAAAAGCCTTAAGTTATTAAAACATTTTAAATGCCATATTCTGTAGGTCCCTAAAGTGTTTGAAAGTAATCTATCTATTTAAAATATATCCTTGTTTGGCCTTGAAAACATACCCATCATGACTACAAGTTTGATTGTTATAGATGACTAACTATTAACTTGCACTTTTTAGTTATTTTTTTAGTTAGTTATTTCGTTTTAGTTTATAATAATAAGCTTTAAAGACTAGAAATTTACATTATATTGCTAAATGAGCTGCATAGTATAATACCTTTAAAAGAATAGAAACATATTCAGTATAACAAAAATAACCTTAAATCTATATCAATATACAAAAATCAATACCAATGTAAAATATTTGAGACTAGTGGTTGTTCAAAAGTAGACTCAACAATCCATCCTTTTATCCCACCATTCTATACTCCCCTTTTCCTTCAGAAAGAGATCCCTGGATCTAACTTCCATTGTTTGGCTTTTTTCCTGGCCATGACCAACAACTTGTAACCCTCTAAATATGACAACCATCCATAAACCACCAAATGACCAAAAACTAACACAGCCTGCCTCTTGGTGGGCATCTTGTTCTCCAGACTGTTTTCTGTTGTCTGGGGGCAATGACATCTCTAGGGGACCCTGAGAAAACTGAGATAATGGTTAAGTCCTTGGAAAACTAGCTGTAACATTTCTTGTCTAGTCTCTGTGTAATGAGAAAGTTCAGAGTTTATCTGAAGTCCTGGCTGGAATAGTATTTGTGACTGGACCCTCTCAGGTAGCAGCTTTGAAGATGTCCTGAGAAGTTTGTAGCCTGAAACTGATCTTTGTGTGATGTTTGTTAGCTTAATGGCCTTACCACAATCCAAGTGGAATCATTGTTGTTGGGTTACATCAAATTCTGGACACTTTAAAGATCACTGCTAGGAATGGTCATGGTTCATTGCAGAAAACTTAAATATTTTAAATGTCATATGCAGCATATCTCTGCTGTTTGTTGTTTTTGCTTTTTTAGCCAGTTCCCAAATAAATCACACATGGAGACTTATTCTTAATTATAAATGCCTGACCTTAGCTTGGCTTCTTTCTTGCCAGGTTTTCCTAACTTAAATTATCTTGTTTATCTTTTGCCTCTGGGCTTTTATATTTCTTTATTTATATACCTTTCTTTCTTTCTTACTCTGTTTCTGGTTCTGTGGCTGGGTGACTAGCCCCTGATGTCCTCCTCCTTCTTTTCTCATTCTTTCTTCTCTCCTCCCAGATTTTCTCCTTCTATTTATTCTCTCTGCAGCCCCATCTATCCTTTCTCCTGCCTTGCTGTTGGCCATTGAGCTCTTTATTAGCCCATCAACTGTTTTAGACAAGCACAGCAACACAGCATCACAGAGTAAAACAAATGCAATGTAAACAAATGCAACACATCTTTGCACCCAGAGCATAAACAAATGTAGCACATCTTAAAGTAATATTCTACAACAGATCTCGGATAGGTTAGAGAACCACAATCTTGTGTGACATTTTATCTGTGCTTTAACAAATAAAGCTTGCCTGAAAATCAGAAGGAGGAGCTAGCCACTAGTTACCATGGAGGTCTGGACAAACAGGCAGGAAGTGATAGAGCTGGGTAGAGAGAGGAAGTAATAAGGCCGGGTGGAGAGGAGCTCGGTGGAGGATTTCGTAGGGGTAAGAACTAATGGCTTGCTGCTCTGCCTCTCTGATCTTTCAGCTTTTATCCCAATATCAGGCTCTTGGTTTTTTATTAATAAAACCATTTAGCAATTCGTGTTACACAAGCTGTTAAGTATGTCCAGGGTAAAAAAAGAAAAAAAGAAACTTAATTCCAAGTTACCTACTTCAGACTCAAGCTGAAAATCATTTACAAGAAGTTAGATGAAGTCTACTTCTACAATTAATTAGTACTCAATATAACCATTAATATCACCACAGAAAGTCCAAATATATAAGATATAATAATCTTATCAATTTAGAGATATTATTCATACCGTAAGAAAAGTGTTAAAGAGTCAAAACTAATGATTATGACATTAATGTCAATAGAATAGTCCCTTAGTTTTGGTTGTCTTCAGTCCACATCACTTGGCTGTTCTGGCATGAGACAGAAATTTTGGATTTTCCTTTAACAAGCATGCTTGGACTAAGAGAGGAAGAAAACCACACTCCCACTCCAAAGCAGGCTTTGGTTTTCAATGGAATTGAGACCACAAAAATACCATTTGCCTTTTATATTTGTAGAGAGTAGCAGAAACAAATATTCAAGATTTGTGAAATTTTATTCTGTTATGGTTCTATATCATTAGGCCAATTTTACTCTTTTTCTCTGGATGTGATTTGTTCTTCTTCTTCAGATGTCTCACTAGTCTAGTGGTTCAGATTCCTTAGTTGGATGCTTTTATTCTCCTGGAAAGATGAAAAACAAAAACCCTGCCCTATGTCTCTGTCATCTGACTTAAGTTTAGAAATTATTTACTAATTTTAATGCCATACATAAAATTCCTTTAATCTATATATTTACTTTATTTTTAAGTGCATGTGTACACTTGTTTGAATTTATGAAAACCATGAATATGCAAGATGCTGGAAAGGTGAAAAGAGGCATCAGAGTCCCTGCAACTGGAGTTCCAGGTATTTGTGAGCCACCATACTGTTGGTGGGAACTGGATCTACATCCTTTGCAAGTGCAGGAAACATTGATAACCACTGAGCCATATTTCTACTCCCATATATGCATTTTTTTTGCTTTTCTACTATCTCTATAGCTTACATACATTTAAAAAAAAAAAACCTCTCTGTTATTTTCAGTTGAAATTTTGTCATTATCCTTCAGGTAAGCCTCTCATCCCATAAATTTATTATCTCCATTCTTGGATATTTCAGGATCTCTTGCCCAGAAATTGGTCCTACCCATCAGATGTGGGTCCTCTCACATCAAAAAATATTACCAAGTCAGATTTGCCACCGACATTTCCCCACTGAGACTGTTTCCAGGTGATTCCACATAGTTCAGGTTGACAAAATGAGCTACCACATTGTTCTATATTAACAGTTCTGCAGTTCATGAATTGACACTACTATCAAAATAATATTTCCAAACTTAAAAAAGAAGGTCTTCTTCCTGTTATGTCACTCATATCATTAAGGAAAAGGCCTCTGGTTTTCATGTTGCAATTAAGAAATGTAATGCAGGTGTTTGATTTATGTGGCTTTTTTTTTTTTTTTTTGGTTTTTCGAGACAGGTTTCTCTGTGTAGCTTTGGAGCCTTTTCTGGAACTCACAGTATAGCCCAGGCTGGCCTCAAACTCACAAAGATCCACCTGGCTCTGCCTCCCGAGTGCTGGGATTAAAGGTGTGTTCCACCACTGCCTGGCTTATGTGGCTATTTGAATAAGATGCCTTCCATAGATATACTCCATTTGAATAATTTGTCCCCCAGTTGTGAGCTCTAAGTGTGATGTTCCATCCACAATGCCTGAAATCCTCTGGTTTCATAATTCCAAATAAACTTTTCCTTCTGTTAAGTCTCATGGCCGTGGTGTTTTATGACAACAACAGAGAAACTGATACAAGGAATATGACAATTCTCTCTGACATTTACAATTTTTTGGTTTCCCCTGTTGATGAATAGAAGAATAATTAGTTCCCAAGTTTTGTTTGGTGGGGGGGGGATGATAAAAGTTATAAATGGAAAATAAATTGCATCCCTTATAACCCACTCAATGTTGCATAGGTCACAGTGTTTCTACCATTTCTAAACTACATGTATAGTGTTTCCCAGATCCTCCTTAATCATTTCTGCCTGTCTGTCTGACTGCGTGGCAGGAAGGAACCACACATATTTCTTCTGATAATTATTCCTCATCACTTTGTACAAGCACTCCTTGCACTTCCTTCGCATTTCAGTTTATTCCACAACTATGTCAAAAGCATAGTATCAGTGCTCAGAATATAAAACATGTCATCGGACATTTTCATTCAGTACATGTCTGTCCTTTCACTTTACTGGCCATCTTTACAAATACTTCCTGACAACTTTTGAGAGTCAGTGCTGAACATGGTTAGAATTGGCTACCAGTTTTCTACTCCAACTAAATCTCTAAAAGGTTTATATCCCAGAATTAATGCTGGTATTTTAATTGGTTTTCAGAATGCTTGAAAATACAGGGAAGGATCACTGTCTCACCATTGCCAAATTCTACATATAGACAACAATAAAGAACTTTAACTTTGAATACTTAATCTAGACTACCCACAAAGTAGTCATCCACTATACTGGCCTCTTCTTGGCCATTTTGTCTGGAGATATGATAGACTATATAATACCAAAATACTGTTTAACAGACTCAGAGAAGGCAAATAGGGCTTGTGGGCTGAAGGACCGGTATTACTACATGAGCTATAAGCCCAAATTCCACAGCATCTTGGTGCTTGATACATTTGAATTGTCCCTACAAATGGAAAAAACAATGAATTAAATTTATTTATTTTTTGTCTGATTTCATATACCCCTCAGTATCCAGGAACAAACACTAGAGTTAGAGTCCTGGTGATCTTTTGTAGAAGTCTGCTCAGTGCCACAAGACCACAAATGGTCACCCCAAAGTCTCAGCAAGCACCACGGAGATTTCTAAAGTCCAGCTCTGTAGACATCATGTGGTGTGGGCAGGGTCTCTCTTTATTTCTCTGATTTGAGCCCCATGAGTTTATCACAAGCTTAATATAGCAGACTCTCATTTATGGCCTTCACAGTCCATTAATAGCTCTCATTTTTTTTAATTTTTGTTTAGTCACACTAGCATATTTTGAAGCATAAATCATATAAATGATATGTTCTATTCAGTGTAATTTGACAATCATGGATATACTTTTAAACAAAAGTACAAGTTATAGAATATTTATTTTAATCTACAAAATTCCCTGTAGCTGCTTTCCATATTGTATTTCCATATAGAAAATAGTTTTGATTTTTTTTAAATTTTCATCATCACAGATTGAACTTCATTAGAAATTTCCAGTAGACCAGGGAGTCAATATTGTAGACTTTTTAGGGAATTCATGTTTTGTATTTTTACTCTTTATTTTAGCAGTTTTAAATACTTTATTTTGATTAGGATTGAACCAGGAAGCATAGCCTATGGGAACTTAAATTTTAGTTTGCTAGCCACTGGCTTATACCACATGAGGCTGTTTACTAACTTCATGCAAGTGGGAGAATATATTCCTAGATCTTTTGTTTCTGCTTTCTCATCTTAATATATTGCTTTTCTGACTTATGTATACTGGTTATGCCCTTCAGAGTTTTATTTATTTTTTAATTTGTAACAGCATGACTTTAAGCTTTTATGAGAATTTTCTTGAAATGTGTTAGTGATTTTGTGTGACAGGAATCTAAGAAACTGTTAAAAGTCATTGCAGAATTTATGAATATTTGAAGGATTTCTTTGTAGAAGTATTTGTGGAATCCTTAACTTTCAATTCTACATAATGGTTGTATCATTTGACACTATACAGACAATCTTCTAACCTCAACTTCTTGGCTAAGGCTTTCAGGTGAAGGACTTGTGCAAACATGTCTAAATCTGGTTTACTCTTAACGCTTAGTCAAATATTCAGATGATGTTCAATAAAAGCAGATCAGTAGATAAAGATGGAATAGGAAGCATCATCAAGATGCACAGATTCACTCAAACACATAATGGCATTATGGTCCATACATTGTGATTTTATTCTTTACTCACACAGATACTAGTGTATGGTTTTCTGGCATCTGATATTCTTTGGCACCAGAGACCCTAAGTAGGTATATGAGGATCGTCTTTTACCAAAACAGTTGCTGAGGCACTTTGAAAAGAGCAACATATGATGAAAAGAGTAAAAAGCTTGGTGGACAGAATCATATTCATTAACAAGGATGTTCATAAGAAGTTATGACCTGATGTTCAGAGAAGAGGCTAAACTGTTCTGTCAGATCTCTTAATCCTTTTTTTTTTAAGCTTCTGGTTTATCTCATCTCACATTACCAAATCTCCCATTCACAAAGACACATAGAGGTATGCCTAAGCACAGGCACACACACACACACACACACACACACACACACACACACACACACACCAGTCTTGATATTTAGAAAAAATACCTTTTCCATCACATCTTACATGATGTGAATAGACTTTCTATACCAAGAATTCATAACCACAATGCTGAACAACTATGTTAATCTAAATGCATTTCATTAATTCTAAGAATTATTTCTTGGATGTTATTGTGCTCCATCCCAGTCCTTTTGAGCCAGAATATACTGTTAAAATAAGTCAGTAGGACATAAACATGGAAGTTTAAGAAGTACATCTCTAGAATGCTCACAAATGTAGAAATCATTACCACGGTTTAGGAGTTCCAATGTGAATGGTGTGTGTGTATGCATGGGGCAAAAATCTCTTCTCATGTTAATTTAATTCCCTTGTCTTTCCCATTTAAAGGAAGACATAGGCAGATCAGACCTTTAACAGTTCTATTCCATGGTGAATTTGAATGAACATCAAAGGCTATTAAGAAATATCTTCTTAATTGTACTTATCAGTTAGGACCAGGACTAAACCATTTTGCTAATATGAAATATGTTGAATGTCGAAGAAGATGGTAGTTATGTATGAGAAAATTCAGTATCTTGTGCTGCTAGTGACTCATGCACACAGTGATTCTGCAGGGGCTGAGAAACTGTGTATTAAAGGAGCAACATCACTGGGTCTCATTGGTTTTCTTCTATTATGCTAGAAATGGTAGCTTTCTGTGAGATATCTCTAAAGGATAAGGGCCATGTACACAAAAATAGCCCATTTCAATGATTATATCTTTCATTTCTTATAACATCCACAGATTGTGTATCAGTTTATAGACAACCTATTGACAAATACATAATACTGAAAACATTCAATTGAATGGGATACTGTATATTCTCAGTAAATATTAACAAGGTTATTATGTTCACAAGTAAATTTGACAGAGAGTTTATTTTCCTAATTTCTTTTTTATTTTTATTATTTCTTTTTATTTGTAAGATTACAGCATAATTACATTATTTCCCCCTTCTCTTTCCTCCCTCCAAACTCCATTTACCTCCCCTTGCTCTCTCTCAAATGTCACATGTAGTTGCATGCATCTATGAATAATACATGTACACATGCATATATTCCAAAACATAGCACAGTTTAGTCTGTACAATACTACCTGCATGCATGCCCCAGGGATGACCACCTGTCATTGGATAATCAATTTCTGTCTTCCTTTCCAGGCAGGACTTTTTTCCTCAATGTTAAACATTTCACAGTTGCCTATAATTACCTGTGTAGGATTGAGGTCTCACAAGCTTTCTCCCCATCCATGTTGACACATCTATTGCTGTAGTTCCCAGTCATATCATGTTCAGGTAGTCATGGTGATAAGATTTTATGACTGCAGATTCTGACATCCCTAGGAGATACAGTCTCACAGCAGACTCCCTAACTCTCTGGCTCCCAGATTCCCCCTACATACCTTTTCACAATATTCCTCAAGCCCTAGGTGTAGAGAGTTTTTCGTGGATGTGTCCATTGGTACTGGGCTCCAAAAGTCCTTATTTTTATCAGTGGTGCCAGAAGACATCATGCAACCATGACCAGCATGACACAGTAACTTTAGGGGTACAGGAGTGGCACCAATAACTTGGCAGGAACCAACAGCTCTCTCTTTGGGTTGAAGACACACCTGACAAGGGAGACCTCATGCTTAACACTGGAATCTTAGCCAAATGCCCAGGGCTAGTGAGGTCATGGATCATAAAAAAGAACCTATGAGCACCTCTTTACTAATTCAGCATAATCCCTCAAAATATTCTTGATGTTTGGCCTTTGTCCTTATAGCTACAGATAAGTGTAGTCTTTTCAACAGACACACCATTACAAAAAGCCACATAGGTTCTTTAAGCATATTAATAATATTGAGGAATCTCTAGTCAGGCTGTTGGAGAAATGAAGGGAAAATACCCCAATTGCTAATATCAGAAAGTATGATAGAGCCATCTAATACATTTAAAAACATGGTAACAAAAATGGATATAGCTATGAAACACTCCTGTTCCCAGGGATCAGGTAACATTGGAGAAGTGAGAACAGAAAGATTGTAAGAGTCAGATGATCAGGGATTTCTCCATGACACTGCATCTCCCAGTATCATCAGTAAGCTATACACTTTAAGACTCATCAATATGACTGCCTAAAAGTGAGCTAAACAAGGACAATAAAATGTTATGGATGAATGTTGTAGAATATTATATTAAGATGTGTTAAATTCGTTTATGCTGTCAACATTTGTTTAATGATGCAAAGATGTGTTGCATTCTTTTTTTTTTTAAAGATTTATTTATTTATTATGTATACAGTGTTCTGCTTACATGCATGCTTGCCAGAAGAGGGCACCAGATCTCATTACGGATGGTTGTGAGCCACCATGTGGTTGCTGGGAATTGAACTCAGGACCTCTGGAAGAACAGTCAGTGCTCTTAACCGCTGAGCCATCTCTCCAGCCTGTGTTGCATTCTTTCATGTTGCATTTGTTTAACTCTGTGAAGCTGTGTTAATTTGCCTGTCTAAAACACCCTATGGCCTAATAAAGAGCTGAATGGCCAATAGCAAGGCAAGAGAAAAGATAGGCGGGGCTGGCAGGTAGAATAAATAGAAGGAGAAATCTGGGAGGAAAAGAAGAAAGGGAAAGAGAACAAGGAGAGGAGAATGCCAGGGGTCAGCCACCCAGTCACATAGTCAGCCACAGAGTAAGTATGAAAGTAAAATATACAGAAGTAAGAGAAAGTTAAAAACCCAGAGGCAAAAGGTAGATGAGGATAATTTAAAGTTAAAAAAAAAAAAACTGGCTAGCAACCAGCCCGGCTAAGGCCAGGCATTTATAATTAAGAAAAAAAAAAAAAGATTTTACCCTGTATTTGTTTATCTTAAATGAGTGCTATGATTAATTCTAAGTCAATTTTGTAATGGGAATAAGCTATGTCCTTGACTTATTCCATTCAGTAGATGTAGGCCTACCCTGTTTAGCTGATCAATCTTTCCCAGTGTGATATTTTTTTCATTAGTTCCTTTCAATAAATCATTCTATTTTGTCTAAGTTAACAAGTTGGTGAGCTTAAAGTTGTTAGTAATATTCTTTTTTTAATCTTTTTTCAATTTTTGAGTTTATAATTAAAACAGTTCTACCTTCCCTTTCTTCCTTCTAAACACTACTGCATGGTCCTCCTTGCTCTCCCTCAAATTCATTGCTTCTTTTTCTCTAGTTGTTATTGCATGCATATATGTGTGTGTGTGTGTGTGTGTGTGTGTGTGTGTGTGTGTGTGTGTTTTAAGGCAGAAGAAATGTATGAGGTTTGGTGAGTACAGAGAAGAAACCTTGGAGGAGTAGGGAGAAGGGCAAATCGGTTGAGCAACTTATATTGTACAAAGTATTTATAAAATAATAAAATCTCATATATAAAATACATTTACTTTTAAATTATATATTATAAAATATAATCTATTTGGTGTGTGTGATGTTACTTGTGTGTGTGTTTTCAGGACTGGCCTTTTGGCAGTACCCAACCCACTGGTGTTTTCTTCCCTGGGAAATTCTACCTCTCATGTTCCTAACTTTTCTCAGTTGCCTATGGCTCTTTGTGTACAGTTGAGGCCATGTAGGCTTTTCCCCATCCTCTTTGGAATGTCTTTTGGTATTGTCCTAATTTCTTTTTTCCACTGTCTCCCACATCTTTCCTGTAGAATCATATATTTTAAATCAACAATTGATTCTATATGTTTTGATGTTACAATACATCTCTTCCATATGATCTGACTATGGCCTACTATCCACCAACATCTGATGTTAATGCTTTATACATAAGTCAAGCTATACATTATTTTCCTCTTTCAAACTTACTGTACTCTATATGATCATTAATGCTTTCCAACACTAAATAATATGCCATCAGGGGTATATCCATGGATCTAAGAACAAACTGTAATAATGAAATACTGCTAAAACTAATAGAGACACAGGTGAGTGCTTTCATATTTAAGTACTCTATTATAGAAAATGATGCTGTTCTTTTTCCCTATCAGGCATCTGTTATAGAACTTAACAATGAAACCCTACATACTTTTTTGTAGTGAATTTTTACACCTACTAAATCTTTTCAATTCAATCAATAATTGAATGCCCACTCATGTTCACCTTTACAAGTTTAACTCCATAAAACTGAACATAACACCAAACAACACAGAGGGCACACTCATTTAAGTACTAATCAGTGCCTCTTATTAACTTCTTACATACACCTTTTACACATTAATAACATATAATTAATTTGGGGGGTTATACTTTAAAAAATGTAAATGTGATAAAGAAAATCTATGTCTATAGATCAACTCTCTTTAAATATAAGTGTTGTGAGTAGTAAGCCATTAATATAACCACAAAGTTAGTTCTGGGTCTCGTTGAGTCTTGGATTCAGCATATGTTATAGGTATGTTTGTTGTTCTAACTCTCTTTTTTAGGTAGCATGTAAGATTTCTGAAAGAAGTGGTACTGACAACAAACAAATCCTTGGTAGTATACATCTCCAGTCATGTAAGCCTTTTGGCACATGAGACTCATCATGTATCCAGCTATTCATGTGATAAAAGGTTATTTGGGATTTAGAAAAATGAAACTATATAATTACATCACAAAAATCTTGAGACTTGTTTAGATAGATTTGTATTCTGCTGTTTGGATTAGTTTTTTTTAAAGGGGAAACCATCACTCCTTGATGGAAAACCCTAATAAAGACTAATTGTCTAACAATGATGCATTGAGTTTACAACCTAAGCTGCCTTCTTGCTTCATAAAACCTATAGTGAAATCACAAACAGTGGGAATCAGTGTCAGCCTTTTTGGCTGTGTGTAAATGTTTAAAACCAGACTAGAAAAAATGGGTTAGAATAAGCCATGAGAGCAGGTGGCCAAAGCCCTCCAGACATATCATCTTGTTCCATCAGCACTCCATCTTCTACATAAATGTTTGGACAGCGACACTGTCCAATTTAGGAAGTGAGTGAGAACTTTCCTAATGCCTACTCAGAAGAGGAAAATTATTAACTACATGCTCCAGCGCCTGTTGGAAGAGTACTTCCAGAGCATTTCTGTTGTTCCCTACAATGTCACTGAGGGACAAAATGTGAAATTCTCTAAATAAGAACTTTGAGTAGTACATCTAAATATCTATGCTTCCTGGAAGGAAGGTCTATTAGTTACTTTTTCTATTACTGTCACTCAATGTTTGCCAAAATCAATGTTTAAGAGAAGAAATATTTTTCTTCGGCTCATAATGACTTAGACTGACAATCCATCATGATGCAAAAGGCAAATAGGGCTACTTGTTCCACGGCAATGGTATGTGTTGATACAGATCCTTCACATAGTAGTAAAGCAGGCACAGAGGAGAACCTAAAACAGGAATAACCTTCCAAATTGTACCACTACAGATATATTTCCACAAACTTCAGACAACATTTGGTATCAAATATTCAAAATGTGAGCCTCTGGAAAGACAGCCCAAATTTAAACCATAGTAGTGCAGTGGTGGTAGATAAATAATGAACTTCAAAGCACCCATATTTCATAATAGGAATTATTGACTACATTATTTGGCAAAAAGAAATTTGCAGATTTGATTCAGTTAAAGGTCTTGTGGTGGTGAAATGTGTTCAGTTCCTAGAAGAGATCATCATCAAGACAAGCATCCCTACAAAGAAGGGTGAGAGAAGAGAGGCTTCAAAACTAGACTGAAAGATGGAAAACTGGACAAGTGACTGACCTCTGGCAACTGTAAGTGTTGAAGAAAAAAATTCCTAGAAATTTCAGTTGGAAAAATATTCCCATTTAGCTTTGGCTTTAGCCCCGTAAGATTCGATGTGAAATATTAGAAGAGGCCTTTAAGAGTCTGACTTCTAGAACTATTGTAGGAGAAAACCATGTTGTTTTAACTCATTTCATTCAGAATGAGTTATATCAGTAGCAATACAAAAAGATTATGCATGCTTTGAATGGTTTCCTAGTTACTTGGAAAAATTATTTTGAATCATTTGTATTGTTTGGTTTTTTTTCTTTTAATTGTGATTTGTGATTTTTCATAAATTTACATATTTGAATTTGTTAGTGTAATTTTACCTTTACTTTTCTGAAGCTGAAGATGATTTTTATATTATTACTTGTATTCTTGAGATTTACTATTAGCTATAATTACAAGAGTAGTTTAGTACTTTTGAAAAATTTAAGCTCTTTATATAGAGCAGAATGGAGTCTATTTTCAGTTTATTTTGACCCATGACTGAGGTCATGCCTTTCTAAGAATCTTGTCCATCTATCCCTGGGCTTATGAAGTGTTCTATTACCATTGTTGAGACTCATAAAGTTCCAGGTCCACAGAAAGCTCCAGAGTCTCTTTTTCTCTTTATTTTCCCCTAACTTCAAATAATTTCACCACCTGCATTAAATGATCATTATGAAGGTGAAGACTAAGAAATAGGCTCCACATAACTCTTTCAGTTTCCCTTAAGGCACCTGTCCCTGCTTTGGCATTATGATATCCCAACTCAAGTTGCCTTAGTCTCCCATGATACTGACACTGATCTCTTAAACATAGTAACACCTGATTTCCTTTGTTTGCACTTTTGCCCATCCTGTACTGACATATAAAACAAGGGTCTTCCTAATTATGGATGCATTAATTATTGATGGCTTAGTAAGGTGAAAGTTTGTTAAGTAGAGTTTGTGATATGCATCTGAATGGCTTTACTGTCAGGAGGTTTTAGAATAATTAATTTATTAAGCTGGAAGATACCAAAAGGGAATTAATGTGTAATTAATCCTGAGTATCTAATCTTTCTTTGTTTCTCTCTTCTGTTTTCTCTCTTCAATTGACAACCCCAATAGTATTTCTTTATCATTTCAGATCCCAGCCCAGTAAATAAAACCCTATGATTTTCTTTTCATTGTAAATCAGTGTATTTCTGCTAGAAATATACTAAACTAAGCAAGGTGGTTCAATTTTGTAGTCAGTCAATGAATTTAGAATGTTTTCCATTATTACATAAATACAAACTTCGTTAACTTTAAAATTCAGTTAGTCCACTGTATGTTAATACTTGTCTCCATTAAATCCCTCTCCTCAGAGCTCAGGTAGCACCACAGAGGAGGATGCAGAAGGAGTATAAGCCAGAGGGCATGGAGGAAACCAGGAGGACAAAGCTCTCCAAATCAGCTTGTGCAAAGCACATATGAACTTGCAAAAACTGAAGCATCATCTACAGAGCTTGCATGAGTATGTAATTGGTCCTCTCTGCTTACGATATGTCTTCCAGTTGAGTGTTTTTATGGAATTCCTGATTGTATGAATGAGTAGGTCTTTGATTCTTGTGCTTAATTTGGTGCTCCTTTTCTTCTGTTGGTTTGTCTTACCCAACATTAATGTAATAGGATTTCTTTTATCTTACTATATTTTATCTTGTCATGTTTTTAAAAAAATGAATGAATTAATGAATGAGCAAAAAAACCTAGCCACTAGGTTAATGGTTAATAACTAAACTGTCATTTATACCTGCTGGGAGATGAAAAGTCAGTTTTCTTCAATGGAATGACACTGGGAAAATCAACCATTCCAGCGCAAGCTTCATGCTTAACACCAGTTGGCTAACATATAATGGGTTACACAGTGTGTGTGTGTGTGTGTGTGTGTGTATGTAAATATATATTAAATTGTCAAAGGACAATTTTTCTTTTTTTCTTTTTTAATGATATTATTATTATTATTATCATTATTATTATTAATGTTACATCCTAACTACAGCTTCCCCTCCCTCCTCTGCTCTCAGTCCCTCCCTGTCACCTCCATTCTGCTCCATTTCCACTCCTCCTCCGTTTCCATTCAGAACAAGGCAGGCCTCCCGTGAATATCAACAAAACATGGCATATCTAGTTGCAGTTATACTAGGCACCTCTCCTCGCATTAAAGATGGACAAGGCAACCCAGTATAAAGAATAGGGTTTCAAAAGATTCAGAGACAGCTCCTGCTCGCTCTGTTAAGAGTCCCCCAAGAAGACAAGCTATTCAAGTTTAACATATGCAGAGGGCTTAGTTCTGTCCCTTGCATGCTCTCTGGTTGTCGACTTAGTTTTGGGGAGCCCCTATGAGTCAAGGTTA
Source organism: Peromyscus aztecus (assembly GCA_902168405.1). NCBI lineage: Eukaryota > Metazoa > Chordata > Mammalia > Rodentia > Cricetidae > Peromyscus > Peromyscus aztecus. The sequence continues at coordinate 24,044 of CABHPQ010166924.1, forward strand.
GTTGATTCTGTGGGTTTTCTCATGGTGTCCTTGGCCTCTCTTGCTCTGACAGTCTTTTATCCATCTCTTCTGCAAGATTCCCTAAGCTCTGCCTAAAGATTTGGCTGTGGATCTCTGCATTTTTTTCCATCAGTTGATGGATGAACCCTCTCTGATGATAATTGAGCTAAGCACCAATCTATGAGTAAAGTAAAATGTCATTAGGCATCATTACATTGACAGTTGTTGGGTTTTTTTTGGGGGGGTGTTGTTGTTTGTTTGTTTATGACTGTTGTATTTTGTTCTATTCTAGGGCTCTGGGCTACCCATCTTCTGGGTCCTGGTGCTCCAAGCAGTATCAGTGGTGGGCTCCCTTTCATGGCATGGGTGTCAGGATGAACCAGTCATTTTTTGGCCATCCCTACAATTTCTGCACCATCTTTACCCTAGCATATTTTACAGGAAGGACAAAGTGAAGATCAAAGTTTATGTGGTTGGGTTGGTATCCCAATTCCTCCACTGGAAAATTTGTCTGGTTACAGGAAATGGCCGGTTCAGGCTACTTATCCCCTATTGCTAAGAGTCTTAGCTGGAGTCACCCTTGTAGATTCCTGGGAGTTTCTGTCACACTAGATTTATACCTCAAGCTGAAATGTCCTCCTTTTTCAGTTGTTTCTTCTAGTAGTCTCTGGTTCTATTCCCCTGCCCCACCACCACACAAACTTGATCCATTCAATTCTTATCCCCATCTGTCTTAGTCCATCCATGAAATCTATTCTATTTCCCCTTCCTAGGGAAACCCAAGTATCTCCCTTTGATCCCTCTTTTTTCCCTAGCCTCTCTGGGACTGTGGATTGTAGCATTGTTATCCTTTAATTTACAGCTAATATCTACTTATATGTGAGTATATACCATGTTTGCCTTTCTGGGTCTTGGTCTCATTCAAGATGATTATTTTCTAGTTACACCCATTTGCCTTCCAATTTTATGTCATTGTTTTTAACAACTGAGTATACTCCATTGTGTAAATGTACCACATTTTCTTTATCCATTCATCTGTTGAGGGATATCTATGTTGTATCCAGTTTCTGGCTATTATGAACAAAACTACTATGAACATTGTTGAGCAAATGTCCTTGCAGTATGGTGGCACATCCTTTGGGTATATGCTCAAGAGTGCTGCAGCTAGTTCATGAGGTAGGTCAATTACAACTTCATGAAGTACCTCCATATTGATTTCCACAGTGACTCTATAAGTTTGACTCACACCAGAAATGGAGGCATATTCCCCTTGCTCTACATCCTCACCAACATGAGTAAAGAATAAGTTTTATTAATAGAAGTAAGAAACTAACATTAGAAAATGTTATATAATAATTAAGAATGCAGAATTATACTTTAACGTCTGGGGTTAGAGGTATATAAGTTGAATTCTTGTCCAACGTACTCTGCCCTTCCACCAAAATGCTAATTGAGGGAACTAGAAATTAAACTATATAAGATATAATACTGAAACATGAAATGAAACACACTTTTTACTTGTAAACTGAAATCCTCTAACATAGAAAAGCATTGAAATATGTACCTGGAAGATAAATTTATGCAATATTAAATAACCTAAATTTGAGATTTTGTAATTTCATAGATTATTGTCAATCAAAAGTATAAATGTATTATTTTGAAGATGAGTTATTATTCCTTCCTTTAAAATTTTTTATCATGAGATCTACAATGGTATCATAATGTTGATTATTTAAAATCACTCAAATGGATAAAAAAGCTTAGTAGTGACTGTTTTGCAGGATGACATTCCATACATTAAGACTTCTGATAATATTGGCTAAACCATAAATCATTTTTAAAATAAGCTAAGAATTGAAAATTTGGTGAAAATCATAAATGTGTTTGTCTTATTTCCTTTTCTATTGATGTAACAAAAATGACTGCTGTGGGATGTTCTGTATGGCAAATGTGTTGCTAATAAAACACTGATTGGCCAGTGGCTAGGCAGGAAGTATAGGCGGGACTAACAGAGAGAATTAAAAGAACAGGAAGGCGGAGGGAGTCACTGCCAGCCAGCCGCCACCAGGACAAGCAGCATGTAAAGATGCCGGTAAGCCACGAGCCACGTGGCAAGATATAGATTTATGGAAATGGATTAATTTAAGCTATAAGAACAGTTAGTAAGAAGCCTGCCATGGCCATACAGTTTGTAAGCAATATAAGTCTCTATGTTTACTTGGTTGGGTCTGAGCGGCTGTGGGACTGGCAGGTGAGAGAGATTTGTCCTGACTGTGGGCCAGGCAGGAAAACTCTAGCAACAAATGACCAAAGCAATTTATAACAACAAATTTTTTTTTATTGGGGATCACATTTCTAAAGGATTAGAGTCCATGATCATCATGACAAGGAGTATGAGATCATACAGGTAGGCACTGGGCTGGAGTAGTGGATAAGACCTTATATATTGATCCACAAATTAGAGCCAGAAAGGTGAAGAGAAAATTGCAATGCATGGTCATATTTTCTTTTTGAGATTATAATATAATTACATCTTGCTCTTTTGTGTTTTATCCCTCCAAGAGTTCACACGTATCCCTACCTGCTCTCCTTCAAATTCATGGCCTCTTTTTTCATTAATTGTTATTACATTAAATATATTTCACATACACATTCATAAATATAATCTGCTCAATCTGTATAATGTCCTTTGACTATATGCTTTCAGGGATGACCATTTGGCAATGGATAAACAATTGATGTGTTCTTCCCTTGGAAAGACCACCTTTCTTGTTTCTAGCATCCTCGTTTTCCTATATTTCTTTGTGTAGTATGTGTGTGTATGTGGCCTTTTCATGGCCTTTTTGTGGCCTTTTCTTGTCCACTTTGGCATGTCTATTGGTGTTCTCCTTGTTCAGCTCACATTTAGGCAGTCATTTTGCTGAGATTTTATGGGCATTCCATCTGATATTACTATGAGATACAATCTCAAAGTAAACTCTCTGATGGCAAAGGATTTTGATACTTCAAATATGATACCCTGTGAAACACCTCCTTCATCAATGCCACATCTCCTAATCTCATTCATAAATGAGCCTACAAGTGTATTTTTCATTCAATCCATCACTGGTTGGTTGTGAAAGGGAAATAAGTGCATTCTGTACCAGAGATTTTATTTTGCTATATATCAATGGTAGTTGAATAAGAGTGCCATTAAAAGAGGATAGCATAAAATCTGTGGCATTGATTTCTAGTATTAGGAAATTAATTATCTGTGTACTTAGTGTGTATCTTGGTATTGTCACAAATTTTGTGATGAGTCCTCCAACTCTTCCTTTAGTTAAGAGTTTTATTGCCCTTGGGCTATTTTTCATTTTTCCAATTTGGCATGAAAAATTTCTGACTTACCTGTTTCAACCCAAAGTTCTGAAAAACTTGACAGGTTTTGCTGACATTTGGGGATTCAGTCCAACTTCCTACCAAGTGAAATTTAAGAACTGCAAATCTATCAAAACTGAAACAGCAACATGATAGTTAGCAACAGCTAACACATAGTTAGCCAGCACTATATGATTCTGAGGTAGGAAATTAAATAATTCTTCCCCTCATTGAACAAACTAAAAAATTGTAAGTTAATATAACTAAAATGTAATGCCACTTGGCTTTGTACAGCACCTAGATTTAAACTCTATGATAAGTGACTATCACAATCATTACACTGATGTTCTGTTGTGACATATATTTTAGAAAAGTCAATAAATGGAATGTAAGAACAGTTATCTATTTCTTTCTGTGATTTAGCAGTAATCTAAAATATATACACATTCATTCAAAGCTCTCATTTCATTGAACATGCAGACATTACAACTTGACTGCAGAAGTTCAAAATAATTTAAGATATATAACTGAATGCTCTTTGTTCATTTAGATATTAATTAGCAAATTGCACAAGATACGATGTACAAACCAGGCATACAATACATATGCATAGCAGTACCCTATGCTTAGAGAAAATGTGAAGTGCAACTTGTACCATAAATGTCAGGAAATTGTGGATTCCTTTATGTGTTTAATTATTATTCCTTCTACTTTTGAGACTGAAATATAATTTTAACATCTATTCCTCCCCTTTCCTCCCTCCAAAACCTGCCACACACCCTCCTTGCTCTCTTCAAATCCGTGACCTCTTTTTTTATTAATTGTTTTATATATATTCCTAAAGGTAATCTGCTCAGCCTCTATAATGTTGCTCATATGTATGTTTTTAGGTTTGACACTTTGGTTGGGTAACCAATTGGTGTGCTCCTCCCTGAGGAAGATTATTTTCCCCCACTACTTCCAGCATTCCTTGGAGTATAGTTGATGACTCATGATCTTTACTCCATCCACTTTGGCATGTTTTGTTCAGCTATGTTTAAACAGTCATATTGGTAAGACTTTGTGGGTTTAACTTCTGTCATTACTAGAAGACATAATCTTAAAGGAAATTGCCTGATATTCTGGCTCACACAATCTTTATGCATAAATATCCTGAGAATCATACCCAAAGAACAAGAAACAAAGCCTTAGAGAAATTTCAATGTTTCTATCCATTTGAAGAACCAAGGCCTCTCCATCTTGTAAGCCTCTCCATTTCACAATAGGCCTTAGGTTTCAAGTTCTCAGTATTGCTGACATAGATTCCAGGAACCAGAAAGTACAAAGTTGGGATGTCAGGAACAGCCATCTGGCCATCTGGTAGCAACTGATTAACCACAGAATGTCCCAACCCATAGACAGCTCAGGAAAAGGGTTTAGCAAATAACCAAGATTAAACTGAACATGACATATCAGCAGAATTCTGGAAAGTCCCTAAGCATGAGCCAATAAGGATTGTACCCACATTGAAACACCCCAAATGTGGTAACCTTGTGGTTTTTGCCTTTAAAAACAGTGCACACTCAGGGAGGGGTACCTCTTCTAACCTCCACTGGGTTGGTGTGCTTGACAAGGTCCCTGCCATGGTTTGAATTGCTCCAATAAACCTTGCTTTTGCATTTCAGTGAGTTCGTGTCTCTGGTGGTATCTTCAGGGGTCTCGTGACTTGGGCACAACACATTCAGCTGCTTCTCATTGTATTTGAGGAGTTCATCCATGATGTCAGTTCCTTAGAGGTTTTCAGGGTACTTCTATAAGGCATTTACTAGGTGCATCAATAAGTCATAGTTAAATTCAACAATATGTCTCATCTCTCAGAAAGAATAATGAGCTAAAAACAAGAAGAGATTAACAATCATAGTTAATAATATGAATGAAAAAAGTATATGTCAACTAAAGTCAAAGGATATATAAACTAAAATATATGTGTCAAGAGGTGTCCTGTTTGATTTTTTTTTTGTCCACTTCATACAAATCTAGGAAGAAACATCAGTTGAGAAAAATATCTCCATCAGATTGACTATTGGCAAGTCTATAGGACATTTTCTCTGTTAATAATTCAAAAGGAAGGGCATAGCACAACAGAATTGTATGGTGATATTTTATTTGTACTGAAATGTGATTTTATTTGTATGTTAATAAATAAAGTTGCCT
>CABHPQ010166925.1:0-41018 GCA_902168405.1 Peromyscus aztecus
TCCTTCTATTGGGTTTCCTTGTCCATTCTTGATATGATGGTTTTTTGCTGTGGGATAGTGCTTTTGTACACTTATTTAATAAAACACTGATTGGCCAGTAGCCAGGCAGGAAATATAGGCCAATTGAACAGACTAAAGGAATGCTGGGAAGAGGAGGCTGAGTCAGGAGTCGCCAGCCAGACAGAGAGGAAGCAAGATGACAAGGCAGAACTAAGAAAAGGTACCAAGCCACGTGACTAAACATAAATAAGAATTATGAGTTAATTTAAATGTAAGAGCTAGTAAGTAATAAACCTGAGCTAATGGCCAAGTAGTTATAAATAATATAAGCCTCTGTATGCTTACTTGAGGGATACAAGTGGAAGAGATTTGTCCCAACTGCTGGCCAGTTGGAACACAGGAAATCTTCCAACTACAATTTTTTGTTTTGTCTTATATTTTATTTTTATGATAAATAAATAAATATGTAAAAATGAGAATGTTTACAATATTACGTAAAGATCTATTTGGTAAACTAGTTGTCCAAAATAGTAAGAGAAAAAATAATAAAGGACCCTTCCAATTATTTTTTTTTCTTTTCCCATAAAGAGCAAATACATTCAACATTATGAAATTATTTGAGATTGTTGTGAGTATAACTCAGGAATTAAAACAGTTTTCAAGAGTGTGATTCTCCTTCTGGGACCAAACAGAAACAGAAATTTGCTTGCTTCCTCAATGGAGAAAAGGAATGAAAATTACTTCAGCTAGACAAATCTTCAGATTCAAATGAAAAGTTAGACAAATCCATTCTTCTTTTACTGCAGATAGGATCTCATGGCTCCATCTTTGTGATGTCGTTATTTGTGATTGCTCTACTTCTGTCCAGTCAACTTCTAGTAAGGTAAGGACAGAACAATAAAACTCTTGGGTTTTTGTTAAGTGGTAACCTCCAAAAATGTTTTCCCTGAATTTTCAGTGCTTTAAAAAGGTGACATCAAGATTACCTACATGGGCACGAGGGTTTGGATTTCAAAAGTTTTAAATTTGAATGCATTGTGTTTTTCTTTTGTGTCCTTAAATCATAAGGGAGCACTGTTTCTCCTAGCATGCTGCTGTAGAACTGGGGCAGATCAGTTATAGTTTTATGCACAGTTTGGTTTTCCCTGTGGGAGGTGAGTAATAATTGTTTTCCTTTCAGAGTATCACAGAGGAGTGGGAAATTTGTGGAGAATAATAAACGGAGTGCAGGCTTAGCTCCTGCCTCTGAATCATCACGCCAACCAAATGAGCACTGGATGCCAGGCAAAGTTAGAGTAATGTTTACTCTGTAGTTGAAATGAAAATATTTCACCTGCAAACGTGTTTCAAAATGACATGCAGAGAGGCCTTGCATTGCTTGATTATACTTTATTCACTACACATTCAGGAAAACTGTTCTTTTTTGACAAGATTTTTCTCCAGTTACTGTTTCCTCTAAGGTTTAATCTTTGCCTGGAAAACCATGTTCAAATGTACATTTTAAATGAATTTCTATTAAAGCTTAAATGGCACAAGCAATCTTAAAATGCATGTTTTGGCTGGCAGGGGAGTGAGCGTTTCTAAATTCCAATCTTGGGTATGAGTATGTGTGGTAGGGAAGTGGTCAAGATATTTCATTACAAGGGCAGCACTTCATCTAAGATTCCTGACTCTGATACACTTAGATTTGCATTTAGGGTCAAAGTTTTACTTTCATTGTGATACATAAGATTGCAACATATTGAATATAAGCTTATAGTTGTTGATATTACCTAGTATGGCTCTTGTAAAATTAAATGAAGTCACCAAAGTAGAACCCTATACATAGTATTCAGCACATATTGAGTGGTTTGTAAGAAACAGTTACTATTATAAATGTAAATCTACTTTGTAGAACCACAGGAATGCAGAAATGTAGTCAAAATGCTACTCTTTAACACTGGTGAGTCATTGTAAACATCATACAAATTATCTCTGAACTCATTTTTATCATCACAAAATGAAGATTTTTCATCAATATATTACCTATTAATATTTGTTTTTACCTCTACCAATTCCATGTACATCATATACTTTTCCAAATCTTAATTTGGTGACTGGAAAATTCTACATGAGTTAATATTTGAAATAAATGAAATCTCTAATCAGATAGTTGGAAATTCAATGTAGTATACGCATGTATGTGGATACTTTCTGTGGATTTGACTTTTTAAGTGCATCTTAATACTGAAGCACCTCATTTCTGAGAGTCACCTTTTATCCACATAACCATAAGTGTTTACTGTTCAACTCACTCATACAAAAAGCTATATATTTTATTCCTTTGGAATACCTTGTGTATAAAATTTAGTGTAAAAAATTCGTAAATGGATATATGCATTGAGTAAGCTATTTTGGTCACTATATTGCCTCAGAATAACTTGTCATGGATTTATAATCCATCTTTACATGTTATAGATGGAATGGAAAAAGAATATTCATGCATCCAAACTTAAACATGGCTTAAAAATATTAAAGTACAACATAGAGGGCTGACCTAAAAGAAATCAAGAAAGGAAGAACAAGGGAGAAAGGAGTAATTTGTTCTCTGATCATGTTGCTGCAAAGAAACAAACCTTGGCAGACTACATCAAAATATGCACCACTGGTATACCAACACCTAATTTCTCCAAGTACTTCAAGGAATATAAGAGGACAATTCAGATGAATGAATCTTTTGTATGCTCCAAAATGTGGAAATTTCTTCCACGCAGCTCACTGATTGTGTGTATGTATGTTTGAAGTTAAGAGGTGGTTGGCAGTTCAGATATCTCCATGGAGACTAATAGTATGTGATTTTCACAATGCTTTTAAAGGAGGGTAAGGTGTCAGATTCAATGGTACTTAATTATACAGTATGAGCCAAATTATTTCTAAAATGAAAATATTTGAGGAATGAGCGCTACAGAATATAAGATTCTTATTAGGAGGAAGCATATTACAATGTACTGGACTGAACATGACCTTGCAAAATTTGTACTCTGAAGTCTTGAACTTCAATCAGATTCCAGTAGGAAATTGTGCCTTTAGGAGGAAATTTGGTTATGAGTGTAGAACTTTTGGATGTTAGTAACTTTATAACAAAAGACCCCAAAGAGCTTCCTTCTCTCTTTCAACATGACCACAGACACCTGGATCCCCAAAGTCTGCTACTGAACCAAAACATAACAGCACGTTCACCTCACATTTTAGGGCTTTCAAAACTGGGGGAACTTATGGTTTATAGCCACCTAGATACTGATTTGAATAAACTAAAACACATACCTACATGTTAAATATAAAAGATACTTAAGACAATATTTCATCGAGACAAGAAATAAGCTCTACTTTCAAGGATATCATTCTGTTGGAACTCAATTCTGCATGCTGCACAGAAATAAAACATATTGGTTTTATTTTGGAGTATCTTTTCCAGGTGGCTTGAATAGTAGCAGCCTTAAAAAATAGACGTAGCACCCAAGGCTAGTCACTAGAACCCTTTGCTTCCTGACCAGATTTAACCTCAGTAGTAAAAATGGTGGGGCAAGGTTGATTCCAACACTATTGCAAATGAGTAAATGCTAAACTCAGAACTAAAACCGTGACCTAACAGAGAGTCTTCCTGAGTTATTCCTCTTGATTTTCATGGAACGTAGGGAGCAAAAAAAAAAAAAAAATTGATACAAATCAGCAACCATTCAGCCTGCCCTGTCATGAGCAAATGAACTTCCTTGTGGGCCTTTGTCCCGTCACCTGTGAAGCTGTAGCAGGAGCCAGTTACCTTGGAAGCAGTGTAAAAATTTAGACCCCTTCATTTTACAGGGAATAAATGATTCATGGAGAGAAGCAGATAGAGCTAAGGTGAATCATGTCCTTATACATTGTGAAGAAAGACCATATAGTTAATGGGTTTCAAAAGAAAAATATTTACTAAAAGAAACATACAACTTGAAACCAAATATGATAAATATGGAGTTGTGTATGTACGTTGGCTTGACTGTACTCACAGTATATATATGCATATACATACAGTACACACACATATATATATGTGTGTGTGAATTTGTATATAAATAATGACTATATATAAGGATATATATATATATAAAGACTATTTTTCTAGAAATGAGTTTCAGTTAGTTTTAATAGACCCTAGATTAGAAAAATATACTGAAAGATTTAGACAGAATTTGATATATTGAGATACAAAATCTTAAGCAAATTTATTCATGACTCTTTTGGTAGCACATAATCCTGAAACTCTAGACATGTCTCTAAGCTCCTTCTCTTCTTCTTCTCTTTGCTCCCCTCACAATCACATCACTTTCCCACTTTTAGACAAGAAACTCTCAACCATCTCTCCTTTCTTCATGTTTAGGTTTTATATATCACATCTGAATTTGGAAATGCAAATGTACAGTCTCTGTTCCAATGACTTTATCATTCCATAGTGATACCTCTAATCGACATTGTAGTAGTAATACACATTGCACTTTTCCATTTCACTCGTTTTTATCCCTAAAGCGGCCTGCAAGACCCAACACTTATTCCTAGTTAGTACTAAAAAAGACCCAGGAAGGATAATCCTTTTCATTGGTTTGATTTGCATTAGTCACCTGATTTAGACTACTCAGAATCCAGACTGTACAGAAATATTTCACTCTTCTCTCCAGGAGACATGCATTAGCACTTAATTATGGGACAAACTCCCAGAAGGTTTAAAACCTGAAGCAGGAAATGATCAAAAGCCTTCAGATGTTCTTAGCTTCATACTCTATTTTAAATGATGGAACCTTCTTCTATGCTTCAAAACCTATGTATAAAGAGAATGTCACCAGTTTTATTGCATTTAATTCAACTTTTCATAAGTCTAAATGGAGAAATCATTGATAAATACTAAGTTCCTGTCTCAGGCTTGACAAGAAATGATTTTAATAAATGATAGTTTATGCATCAATCTAAACACCAAGCTGCTGTGATTATGAATTATCCAGCAACATTGATATAAAATAAAAGAGCAATTCTACAAGAAAAGGACTCTTCCATGCATTGTTATCACAGTGGCATAGAAAACATTGCAAATACTGTTGTATCAGATTCAGGAAAACAACTTAATAGAAGAATAAATCACCTTAAATTGTGCTTTAACTCTATTCTGTATCAGGTAGTAGAACATAATGGCAAAAATTGCCACTGAACTTTGAAATAATTTGAGGGAAAAGGAGAATTCAATCACTACTGGTTTGATGTAAAACTCTGAGAGAATATTCATAAAAATCACCTGGAGAGCAAGCAAGCTTCTAAGCTAAATTTATACTCTTCACTTGAAGTTGAAAACAAATGTGAATGATAAAATTGCCCAACATGTCAGTAATTCCAAACTTTGTAATGAATGCTCTTGGTCACATTTAAATGTACTTAATTTTTTTCTTCAATTATATTAAAAAATAAATAATTATGAATATTATTTTTATATATTTTCAAGTTTTTACCAGTCAAAATAGACTTTACAATACACGAGGAATTTTAAAAAAATGTACTGTGTGGAAAATTCTATTGACAGAAGAAAGACTAGGTATTTTGATTTTCACTCTTGAGGCTGGATGAACCATGAAGCAGGAAAATTGTTGTGTACTACACATGAGTGAAATTGGAAGTAGGAGGGCAGAGGAAAAAAAAGAAGCAGATAGAAGAAGATACGGAAAGGGTAGTCATGTATGTCAGTGGCCAACGAAGGCTTGCTTGCAGAAAGCGATGAGGAAATTTTAGTAGGATCCACAACATTGATTTTGAAGCTCTTTGCTTACAAAGAAAATGGATCCTTATTGTTAACATTTTGGAAGTCTGCTGAATCTCTTTGTTTCTAAAGGCAAACAAAATTAAGGATAATATTTTCTGAATCTTTTCCTTGACTTATTTGCTGCTCTCCAGCCAATGTTTCCTTTTGCAGTGGTTTTCAAATTTTACTACTAATCAGAGTTGTATGTGGTACCTTTGAAAAGAGTAATAACATAAGAGTTTTATACTTTCTGATACAGCAAACCCAGAATATAGGCCCTTTAAAAAATAATCTTTCTGGCCTGCAGGGATGCAGGCAGAACACTGTATGTATAATAAATAAATAAATATTATTATTAATAATAATAATCTAAACAGATGGCTCACATTACCCTACCTTTTACCCCAACTCCTGCTACTGTCTCCCCTACACAATAGCTCCTTACTTGATCTTCCTAATACTAATACTCTGGCTTTGTCCACAGGCAATATAACCTCAGTGCATCACCTCAATGGTCTTTCAAAAATATGAAACAGATTGAATATATAACATTACTATTTAAATGCCTGTCCTGTCTTCCTTATTTAAAATAAACTCTTCCCGTTTTATTCTTCCCTATACTAAGGGCTTTATTTTGAAGTATGTGACCTCTCTGTTCCTTGTCCTACTTCACATATTGTCAGATATCAGCCGTGAGAAGAGAAACTATCCCGTGTTGCTCACGTTGCAGATATTATGCTTTGTAGTGTCCATGGAGTAGATTTCACTAATATTTATTTAAAACTGAATGAAACCCTTGTGCATTTGAAAACAAGGGATTACATGGCAGTTTTACAGAAAATAAAAGGCAGAATTCTCCAACTCTATCAACATGGTAGGAGAGGGGAAAAAATCATCTCCAACTGGCATGATTCTATGGAATAAGATGAAATGCAAAAATATCAGAAAATTTTCTCATCCCTGGTACCAGGGTTTTTTTTTAACACTTCTTCACACTGGACTTTTCATGGAGGAGAAAAGAAGCATTGTATATATGTTTACTGTAGTTAAAGAGAAGTGTGACCCTACCTTTGTCAATGAACTAAATATAAGTAAATGTGTCCCTTCCCTGACATCCTGGTTCAGGTATAGTCATATACGTAAATAGCCAATCACTATAGCTTTATGTGTGCTTGAACATAAATCTGTGACAACTTGATTTTGTTCATCAACCCAAGGTATTTAAAATTTTCACTAGGATTTTCATAATCTTGAAAGTTTTCAGACCTACGTTTGAGCTGAGGCATGAACATCCTTGCACACACAAGATAATCTGAAGTGGTTGTATTGGATATTGATAAGAAATTTGAATTTTGGAATGAGACATGAAAAAGTAAGATTATTAAAGCTGAAGTTTACTTTCCTCAACAATGGCTCTCTTGTCATTAAATTTTAAGAGCTATGTATTTTTTTGTTTTGTTTTTTTTTTGTTTTGTTTTCGAGACAGGGTGTCTCTCTGTAGCTTTGGAGCCTGTCCTGGAATTCACTCTGTAGACTAGGCTGGCTTTGAATTCACAGAGATCCACCTGTCTCTGCCTTCCGAGTGCTGGGATTAAAGGCATGTGCCACCACTGCCTGGCAAGCTATGTATTTTGAAGTTACACAGTTTTATTTTTAATTTTCATAAGAATTCAGGTCCAAGAATATTTTTCTTTCTTTCTTCAACTTCCCTTCCACACCCCCTGATTTTCCTGAGTATGAATATTTTTCTGTGTATCCCAGCCTAGCCTCAAACTACCAATCCACCTCCCCATGGTTCCACACACACACTGAGTTTACAAGCCTGTTTTATCGCATCAAGTTAGAATTTCTCTTGCATTTTTTTCCTTTTATTCCTAGTTCAGGCATTTAACAGTGTCTGTGACTTTGAATCAAACACTCCTCCCTTCCTGTTTCAATGTCTTCTTCCATTGAACGGCGATACCATTATTATCACTTATGTCAAAACTTGGCTTTGAAGGATGGATTAGTAACTGCTTATAAGACCTCTTGACTGGGGTTGAAATTTCAGTAGCAGGTAGTTATTAGTGTTTTAGGGTATATTAATGAGCAGAATGTTCCCCTCAGGTAAATTGCAGGTCATCCACCAAAGACCATTCTTGGCAAAAGGAAAAATAAAATAAAACCAGAAGCAGACAAAAGCCAGAGGATGAATGAAAAAATGATCTCTCGTTGCTGATATCTTCTGCCAGTAGATGAGGGTTTATCTGGCTGGAACATATGGGCTATGAACATGGCCCAACTGGCCCAGACAGAAAATGGTTTTGGAAAATGAAGTTGTCTGGCACCAAATGCCTGATTGTAGAGACTGGGAAACAGAACAAATCTACGATTTATTGAGCACCTGTTACATGCCAGGTAATTTCACTCACGTTGTCTGAGTCCCCAACTGCCAGTGATTCTACTTCATAGCATATAAAGAAAAAAGATGAGCCAGTATCTTATAGAATGTTACACAATTTTAAGCCCCAGAGTCAGAATCCCATCCTACTTCTGTTTAAATCGGAAACTAAAAACCCTTTTCTTTTTTATGTCCTGTTTACGATGGCAATATCAATAGGTTTGCAACAGCATGAGAAATGCAAATTCTGTTTATTTGCTAAGTGTTGAATGCCTCTTTTTCATAGCTAAACTAAAACCCACCTCTTGAGAGCTTCTTTTCCTAGAGCCAAGTGCACTGAAATGAGATTTGGGTGACTTGTATCTTCACGGAGATAGATTTTAAAAAGTTATTGGGGGCAAAATTGAACCATTTAATGATTGTAAAATTCAATACCCAGACCTGGCTTCTCCTCAAAGAGAACAAAATAAAACCCATCACGGTTGGTGTTCTGTGCAGAAAATTAGCTAAGATAATCATGAATGTCATTGTAAATGAGTATTTTTTTTTAAAAAATTAAGATAGAAAGCAAAGTAGCAGATAGCAAGTCGAAGATAGAAATAGTAGGTAGATAACAAATGTCATCAAATTGAGTGCTTATGCCATTCAGCATGGACAACTGGAGTAGCCTGACTAAGAAAACCAAAAAACTGTATCATCAGAGAACTTACAACACCTTACAGAAGTGGACTGGGGAAGGCCTGCTCAAACAGCCATAAATGAATTCCTGTTTGAGAAGCTTCCCAGTGGGAAAGAATTATTTCTCCACTGATGAACTTCCAGCTTCTCATTACCATTGTGGGCAATTTTATACCATGGAACAAAATAATAGCAATCTCTTTTGAAAAGAATTTCCCCCTCTAGCTGTTCCTAATGGCATAACAAATTTACTTTTTGATTTACTTTCTCTCTACCACAAGGTCAGGGGCCAGCTTGTCCAACAACAGGTTATCTTGGAGACTTAATTTAATACGCATATAATCTTGCTTATAATCAGTGTCAGTTCTCAATCTGTGCAAACAGTGCCTCCCAACTTACCTCTTTATCTTATACTACACTTTACTGAATTGTGGGAGGAAGGTTCACATTGGGTTTAAGATAACTTAAAGAGTGAAAAGTTTGTTTCACACACCTTGAGGACTTGTTAGTTGTAAAACACATTGAGGCTTTCCTCCTGAACTTCCTATGTACTAAGTTTTGATAAGACCATGGAATTTGAATTCTTACAAAGGTCATTAGTAACACCAACGCTACTGATATAAACATACATTTAGAACCAATGCTGCAATACGAACCTCTACTTCCACAAGAAAATCAATTAAGGCTTAGACAGAAGCTTGTCTCAAGTAGTGCAAGATGTAAATTTGAAAATGTTTCAAAGTGGGAGAGAACCATTAACATCTGACAGAAATAATTGTATGAAATCAGTTTTGAAATCTCATAGCTGTGATGGTATCCATATATTTTTGAAGCAAGCAAATCACCAGAAAAAGAATTAAAAATATGTTTGACATTATTTTCTTCTGTCATTTGTTAGTTCTTCTTTTGAACCTTACAAGAAATACAACTGGTCTTTTTTTTTTTTTAAGGTTGCAAGGAAACTAGATGAAATGGATTCTATATATTAAGTCTTTAATTGCTAAAATGCATGTAAAAATTTGAGCTATTGAAATTATGGAGTAAATACCATTGCACAGAGGCAAAAGAGACGGTGTACTGGATACTTTTTATGTCAGCTTGACACAAACAAGGGGAGACCTCAATTGAGAAACTGTCTCCTTCAGATTGACCTATAGATAAGGCTTTCTGAGGTATTTTTGTGATTAGTGATTGATGTGGGAAAGCCCAGCTCACTGCAGGTGGTGCCACCTCTGAGTAGTTAGTTGGTCCTGGGTTGTATAAGAAAGCAGGTGGAGTGAGCAATGGAGAGCAAACCAGGAAGCAGCATCCCTCCATGACTTCTGTTTCAGTTCCTGCCTCCAGATTCCTGACTTGAGTTCCCGCCCTGACTTCCCTCAGTAATATGGGACCTGAGAGTTCTAGCATGCAATAAACCCTTTCCTCCCCAAGTTACCTTTGATAATGGTTTTGTATCATAGTGATAGAAAAGTCAGATGGATTGAAAATAGGTACACAGAGTACTGTTTTGGAAATTATTTTTGATGTTAGACAAATATTAACAGGAAATGACAATGTACAAAGACAGTAAGAAATAAAGGGTAACAAGTTTTATGCAGTACCAACTGCTGGGATATTACTGATATTTGTAATGGGTTTGCACATAACTTCTATAAAGAATTTACATGTGGCTTTAACTTTGCTAACAGTCTGTGCTACTAATTATGATCATGAAGACATTCTTCATGATATCTCATTTAATTAAATATTGATTAATCTATACAGTGAATGTCTCCACTTGTCTATAATAGTTGACAACACATTAATTCCATGGCTAGACTATTCTATTTAATTTTCTTTGCAAAAATACAAGTTTAAATCCCATAACAAAAATTTGACAAATAACTGTAACCAATGCTTCATTCTCATTCTGTGTACTTGTAAGATTGATTATGCATAGTCATTCTAATCAATTCTCCCTATGATGGTGATAAGATTTTAAATAATATATTAAGTCTATGTAGCAAATATGTTGAAAATCAAAGGAATGAGAAAATGAAAAAAATTACATCTAAAGTGTTCTGTATTAATTTTCTGCTTCTATGTAACAAATTGTAGTACCACAATATCAGCATTTAAAAATAAAACATATTTATTATAACATACTTTCTGTGGGGCAGGAGTCTGTGTTGAGAAAAGCTGCCTGATACCCAAGCAATGTCCCATTCCTTTATTAATCTTCCATGGTTAGTCTCCAGGCTGTTGTAATGCTATAATTGAATTCTTATAGATAAGGTCCTCCTTTTCTTGTTTTGAGTGACAATGGTCTCTCCTTGCTCTTTCAAGATGACCATATGTCTGAATGATGGCTTTCAAATTATGTTGAATTATTCAGATCATCAGGGGAATCTCACTCTCGCTTTGTATTTCTTCCAGGAAAACTCCAGTACATTTTAAGGGCACATCTAGTTTAATCAAATTTACCCAGCATAATCTTAATTTTGATTAAAGCAAAGATCAAGTTATCTGGCACCTTAATCACTACTCCAAGCCTCTGGGTTTTGTTGTATAACTTAATATAGTCATAGAGGTCAAATTCATGACCTTCACAATCCTTTTCATATTCAAGGGGAAGCTATTACACATAACATATTTACCTGAAGTAGGGAATCTTTTTTTATTCTTTATTGAAGACAATTTTTTTCTCCCATACAATCCCAAACACTGTTTCTTCTCCCAGATTCCAGTCCCCCTCTTCCCTCATTCCAGTCCCCCTCAGTCTCCTTTGTGAAAAGAGCAGCTCTCCCAAGCACAACAACAAAACATGAAGAAAAAAAAAATAAGACGTATAAGGCAATGCAACGGGAGGAAAAGAGTTCCAAGAGCAGGCAAAAGAATCAAAGACACCGTGGATCCCACAGTTAGGAGTCACACAAAATCACAAAGCTAACAGCCTGGTGCAGACTCCTGCAGAGCCTATCCTTGCTGCTTCAGTTGGTGAGTCTGTGTGCACCCTGCTTTATTGATTCAGTGTACTGTGGATTACTGGTGTCCCCCAAACCCCCGACTCTTCCCTTCAATCTTCTGTCCTCTCTTCTGTGGGATTTCCTGACTCCCATGTAGATTCTCCACAAATTATTTCACTGGATGTCTCTGCATCTGCTCCCGTCTGCTGCCAGAGATAGCCTCTCTGATGAAGACTGGACAAGGCATCAATCTATGAGTGTAGAAGAATATCATTTGGAATCATTTTGTTGAATTCTTTTAGAACAGTTGTGGTTTATTCTACCTAGGTCTGTTGTCTATCTAGTCTCCAGTTCCTGGCCATGCAAGCAGTGTCAGGCATGGGTTCATCTTTTGGAATGGGCCTCAAGTTAAATCAGACATTTTTTGGTCACTCTCACAAATTCTGGGGAGCTATTTCCCTAACACATCTGATGTCAGGACAGATTGTAGGACAAAGGTTTTGTGGGTGGGTCAATGTCTATATTTCTCTTTCCATAGCCTACAGAATATCTTCTTGCACCAAAGAGACTAGAATGTAGGGTGAAGGCACTAGCTTGGAATCTCTACATTCAGTGAGCTGTGTGGATGTTGTCCTTGGCAATGGGACCCTGATCAGTTTGCTGAAAGCAATCCTCTGTTTTAGGATCAGCCTGGGTTTTTAAATTATATTATGGTTATCTGGATTTCCACAGTGTCTCTTATTATGTCTCCATTTTTTTCTGATTTTGTTAATTTCAATATTTCTATCTTTTAGTTACTATGGATAAGTATTTGTCTATCTCATTGATTTTCTCAAGGAACCAAGTATTTGTTTCATTGATTACTTGCATTATTACCTTTGTTTCTTATTTTTAAATTTCAGGCCTCAGTTTGATTTTTTTTTTTTGCTGTCTACTCTTCTTTGGTGTGTTGTGCAATAATCTTTTTGTATACTGTGAAGATTTGTCACATTATTGGTTTAATACGAAGCTGAACAGCCAGTAGTTAGTTAGGATTTTCAGGGCAGAGAGGATGCTTGGAAGAACATCAGAAATGCTGAGAACCACTAAAATATGGAGAGGAAGCAGCATGGAGAATACAGAGAAAAGGTAACCAAGTCACATGAAAAATGCAGATTAAAAGATATAGGTTAATTTCAGTTGTAAGACTGCAAGACAGGTAATGTATATTTACTTGCTCAAACATAAAAACAAAAAAATTCATCTTTGGCTTGTGTACAACCAACAGTCCATACTTATATAATGCAAGTTTATGTGTTTTCAGAGCAAGAGGACCAGATAACATTGAAAATGGTTGGTCTAGGTGATCCAGCCTTTGAGAGTCCCTCTGTTGCAGTTTCAAGAAGAGTTTCAAGGCAGCAAGCTGAGATGGTCCAGCCTCATGTACAGCTCCAGCCAAGACTACACTTACTCATTACATAGAGACTGACAATAAATGATACAGCTAGTTCTCCCAGGAATTGACCATTATCTTAATTTTCTCAGGGTCCTTCAAAGATGCTGGCTTCCTCAGACAAGAACCAGTCTTGAGAACACAACACTCACATTTGCAAGAGATGGGGTAAATGGTTTTTGGTCATTCAGTGGATTAGTAACGTTTATCATTGTTTAAGGGGACTGGTTACAAAATGCTCTTGGTCTTGGTAAGAAAAAAAAACTGAACAATGGAGATTAGATTCAGGGATTTCTTTCTGAAAAGAAGTTGGCATATAGTTTTAAAATGATGAGATAAAAGGACAGATTGAGGAGTCTACTTTTGAACAACTGCCAGTCTCATATTTTACATTGGTATAGATTTTTGTATACTGACCAAAATTTAAGGTTATTTCTGTTAGAACACCCTCTACAACTATTTTTACTCTTGTTTAAGGTGTTGTACTTATGCAGCTCATTTCACAATGTAATGCCGATTTCCAGTCCTTGAAAGTTATTATTACAAACTATAGCGATTAAACTTCTTATGGTTGGTTGGTTTTCAAGGTCAAAGGGAGATATATTTAA
Source organism: Peromyscus aztecus (assembly GCA_902168405.1). Lineage (NCBI taxonomy): Eukaryota > Metazoa > Chordata > Mammalia > Rodentia > Cricetidae > Peromyscus > Peromyscus aztecus. The sequence goes on from CABHPQ010166925.1 coordinate 13,841, forward strand.
GATAGATAGATAGATAGATAGATGGTCTTCAAATGCTTCCAGGACCTATGGAATATGACATTTCAAATGTTTTGTTAGCAGAGAGCTTTTCATGACAATGAGACACATCTGCTCCCGGGAGAACCAATTTATTTCGGAGAAGATGGTTGGTATCAATGAAACACCATATGGAGTTTGCTTTCAATGTGGCAAAAAATAGCCACTGACTGCTGACAGTGTATAGTCTAATCTGGACAAGCAGGACCCAAAAGAAAGTGATTGATGAACTTTGCCAAGACAAGATAGGGCAGTCCTTCAAAAATCACTGCTTCACAGAAAATTCTATCAGATATTCTAGACCCATAGGCCAAAGATGGATGCTACAATGTTGCAGAGAAACCTTGGGTGACTGTCCAGGAAACCAGTTGTCTGTCATTTTTATAGGTTTTAAAGCGTTTGCATTGCACTTTCTGTTTGCTCAGGTAATATTATATACTTCCCTGGTATTTAAAGGAGTTGAAGACTTGTTAGTTACAGTTGCAGTTTTTCTTAGTTATGATAGAAGGTAAATTAGGTACAGAGCTTTGGACTCATCATGATAGAAAAAATAATGGAGTATTTTCTCCAAATATGCCAAATACAAATGGACTGGACATTGTAAATGTAATTTTTACCTGATAATTGTTCTTACTGTTTATAGTTTTACTATGTTAGACTTACAACCTTTCCTTTTTCTTATACACAAAGGGGAAAATGTTGTGGAATAATCTTTTTGTACACTGTGAAGATGTGTCTTTGCCAAAAGACCTTCTGACTTGTTTAATAAAGAGGTGAATGACCAATAGCTAGGCAGGGAAAGAGGTTTGGCAAGATTTCTCGGGACAGAGAGAAAGCTGGGAAGAAGAAACGTGGAGTAGCCAGGAGATTCAGATGGAGCATAACATGCTGGAGGATAGATAAAGCCATGAGCTATGTGGCGATACGTAGATTAATAAAAATGGATTGTAACAACCCTAAGCCATGGCCGAGCTTTTATAATTAATGATAAGGCTCCATGTCATGATTTGGAAGCTGACAGGAAGGATAGAAAAATCCACCTACATTGGTGTGCTACTTCTTTGCGTTCTTGAGCTTTCTTGTCTGCTGTTAATTTGCTACCATAAGATCTCTCCATCTTCTTTCTCTTTTTTATGTAGATAATTACTACTATGATCTTTCCTTTCAGCACCACTTTAGCTGTGTCCCATAAGTTTAGATACATTGCAATTCATTTCATTGAATTCTACAAAGTCTTTATATCTTTGTTATTTCTGTCTTGATACATTTTTCATTAAGTAGAGAGTTGTCCAGTTTCCATGAGTTTGTAGTCTTCCTGCTGTTTCTCTTGTTGTTAAAATCCAGTTTTAATCTGTGATGGTCTGATCGGTTGTAGGCATTACTTCAGTTTTCTTGTATCTGTTGAGACTTGCTTTATGACCAAGTATACGGTCAATTTGGAGTAAGTTCCATGAAGTGCTAAGAAGAAGGTATATTCTTTTTTGTTTGGGTGAAATTTTCTCTAAATATCTGTTAGGTCCATTTGGTTTATAATGTCCATTAGCTCCAGCATTTCTCTCTTCAGTTTTGTCTGGATGACCGGTCTATTGATGAGGGCGAGGTATTGAGGTCTCTCATTATCAGTGTCTGTGGGCAAATCTGTGGTTTAATCTGTAGTACTGTTTATTTTACAAAAGTGGGTGTCCTTGTGTTTGGAACTAAGAATTGAAATGTCATCTTGGTGGATTTTTCCTTTGATGAGTATGTAGTGTCCTTCTCTATTTCTTCTGATTAGTTTTAGTATAAAATCTCTATTGTTAGATATTAAAATGACTACAACAGCTTGTTTCTTAGGTCTATTTTGTTGGAATATATCTTCCCAACTCTTTACCCAGATTTAATGTCTATCCTTGGTGTTAAGGTGTGCTTCTTGAATGCGGTAGAAGGATGGATCCTGTTTTTTTATTCCATTCTGTTAGTCTGTGTCTTTTTTTGTGGGTGATTGAGCCAATTAACATTACGAGATATCAGTGACCAGTGATTGTTGATTCCTGTTATTTTGTTGTTGTTGTTGTTGTTAGTGGTGGTGGTGGTGTGTTTGCATTTCCCTTCTTTTGGTTTTCTTGGTGTGAGATTGTTTATTCCTTGTGTTTTGATGAGTATAGGTAACCTCTTTAGGTTGAAGTTTCTCTTCTAACATCTTCTATAGGGCTGGGTTTGTAGACATTGTTTAAATTTGGCTTTATCATAGAATATTCTATTTTATTCATGTATAGTGATTTAAAGTTTTGCTAGGTATAGTAGTCTAGGCTCGCATCTATGGTCACTTAGAATCAGTAGCACATCTGTCTAGGCCCTTCTGACTTCTAGAGTTTCCATTGAGAACTCAGGTGTAATTCTAATAGGCCTGCTTTTATATTTTATTTGGTCGTTTTTCCTTGCAGCTTTTAATATTCTTTCTCTGTTCTGTATGTTTAGTGTTCTGATCTTTCTGTGATGAAGGGACTTTTTTTCTGGTCCAATCTATTTGGTGTTCTGTGTACTTCTTATCACTTTATAGGCATCTTCTTTTTTAGGTTAGGAAAATTTTCTTCTCTGATTTTCTTGAAAATACTTTCTGAGCCTTTGAGCTGAGAGTCTTCACTTTCTTTATTCCTATTATTCTTAAGGTTGGTCTTTTCATAGTATCCCAGATCCTGGATGTTTTCCATCAGAAATTTTTTTAGACTTAACATTTTCTTTGACCAATGTATCCATTTCTTCTATCATATACTCAGTGTCTGAAATTCTCTCTTACATCTCTTGTATTCTGTTGGTGAAGTTTCGTCTCTGTAGCTCTTGTTTACATTCCTAAATTTTTCATATCCAGAATTTCTTAAGTTTGTTTCTTCTTTATAGCTTTTATTTCTTTCCGGGTTTTGAAGCATTGATTCACTCCCTTCAACTGTTTGTTTATGGTTTCCTGGCCTTCTTTGAGGTGTTTATTAATCCCCTCCTTAAGTACTTCTATTATGTTTATATAATTGATATTAATGTCTTTTTCTTGTGTTTCAGCTATTTTGGAATATTCAGGGCCTAATGTGGTAGGATAACTGAGTTCTAGTGGAGACGTGTTATCCTGGTTGTTATTGATTGTGTTCCTATGTTGGCATCTAGGCATCTGGATTTGAAGTGATTATACTTCTAGGTGCCAATTTTGTGTTTATCGTTGTTGATGGATGTTTTGTTCTATGGTTTCTGTTTCCTCTCTATATTTTCAGGGACTGTGTTAACTCTGTATTGCCTGTTTTGCTGGCCTGCTGGGCTGGTATGTTGACAGGGAATGGCTGGGGCATAGCAAAGCCTGGGGGAGGGGGGCAAAAGGGGATGATCTGTAGGATCCACAGGAGAAGTGGATAACGGGGGAAAGAAACTGCAGTTCCTGTTCTGTTGAAGCATTAGGGAGGAACCTAAGTGGGTTCTTCTGAGGGAACAGAGAGAGCAGAGAAGGTCTGTGGGCAGTCTACCTCGCCTTCTTAGAAGTACGGAATATTACAAGCCATGTTAGAAATCTCCCTATCACAGACTGCTAATTATATCTATATTTTATTCTTTGTAAATCTTAAAATTCATGAAATTTAAAGAAATGCATAAAGATTTTAAAAGAAAGAAAAAAAACATAACCTGTATTAGACCTCTATAGTTAAATATTAACAACATTTTGCCTACCTGTGCATATTTATAAATATATTGCATATGATAATAGAAATGTGATTTTAACAATTAGTTTTTATTAATTTATAGTTTTGTGTTGGGAGCCATGCAGCCTAGTATTGGACCAGTATATGAGTGCTTGTCCAACAGGTCTCCAGATGAGGCAAAACCCCATGGGGACAGTCATACTTGGCAAGGACCAGCACAGCTAGCATGCGCTCTTCCCTCTTATAATATTGATGATTATCTTGGCAGTTTTAGTGCCATTTTGTCAATCATGTATGAGACAAATGTGATCATTCATGGAAACCCCATTTTTTTCTTAAATATCTCCCCCTAAAATTCTTTGGAAGCTGATGCTTCTCAACTTTCTTGTCTGGGGATACCAGCTGTCACTTCAGAACCTGGAAGCTGTTCTAATTCAATGCTGACAGGATCAGAGGCAGATCACCTGGAAAAACATTTTGAATGAGAATGTTGTTTTTGAAAATGTGTGCCTATGTCAATCACCTTTTAGTTTTGTAAAGACAGGATGTACTAGGCTCAATATTTGGCCAAGCTAGCAAAATATTAAGTGTTGTTTTGGTTTAAAGATGTTTTGATGTAAAAGAAATTGGGAAAAAGCATATTTAACATATTTGTTTTTGCCAGAGGTTAATGTTGGGGGATGGGAAAAACTTGTTTGTTATTATGGAAAAATATGCTTGATTTTTAAGTATAAATAAAGACAGCTGGAGCTATTCGGAGTCACTGGTGTGAAACTCATCTGGTGGTGGGACAATTCATTTTTTCTTGCTGATGCCCCTTCCCCATCTCAGGACCTGAAATCAAGCTACAACAGGACAGTGGGAATGTCTTATGTTAACTTTTGCTTAAAATATTAGAAATAGTTTACAGATTAGCATATTATTCTAAACTAGTTTCCAAGAACTACATATTATTAATCATATGGATTTACCATCATTAAATTAAACAGTTTCTTCTCTTCATTTCCATTACTTCAATATTTTAATGATATTTTCCATGAATCATTTTATGTGTTAGGTTTTCTATACCTATTCAATTCAGATAAAGATGCTGGTACAAAATGTTGACTGACATCATCTTCCATGAGCATTTCCATCTTTACATTTTTTTTAAAAAAAAAAATTCTTTTCATTAAGAGATTTTCTATTTATTTTACATACCAACCACAGACTCCCTTGTCCTCCCTCCTCCTGCTTCCCCAGCCTTCTCCCCCACCCCCCCCCATTCTCACCTCCTCCAAGGCAAGGTCTCCCATGGGGAGTCAGCAGAGCCTGGTACATTCAGTTGAGGCAGGTCCAAGCCCCTCCTTCCTGCACCTAGGCTGCGCAAAGTCGCTCTGGCACAAACAAAACCCACGCACGCAGTTTTATCCAGTACAGCAAATGATTAGAGGTCTTGGGGCTGAAACCTATCTTTACATCTTGAATTTATCAATTTCTTCCACTGATTCTGAGTCTGGCTATATGGATAGATTGGACAAAGAAAGAGTAGCCAACCGGATCCAAGCAGATGATTAAACTATCCCTTGCACAACCCAGCTTCCTTCCTTGACCATTGCAACTGGAACAAAAATACCTCAAGGCTAGGTTACATAGAAATGTGTTTTTAATATGAAGGATCACTGTTCTACCCACATAAGGTATGCATGATAACGCAGTCCCCAGCCTGCACCAACTGACTTCACTCATATGGGTGCATCTAATGATGATCACCTGAGTTTGCTCAATATAACAATGTTCATAAACATTACCCAGAGGCTCATGAGAAAAACTGGTTACTGATTGAAATGATTGTTTACTGTCATTTATGTACCAATAACTGTTAATCTATAATATTCTGGAAATTATTTGTAGTGAATAAACTTATAAGTATCAACAACTTCTAGCCAAAATATAATTATTCAACCAAAGTGACATTTGAAGACCTACTATGCTTTCAAGCAAAGGGAGAGGCTCTCATATAACATGAGAGAATATAACCAAGAAAACAAATGAGACAGAATATTGACTTCAGAGAGTCAAACAACACAATGACATAAAATGGTTTGTTTTGTTTTCCATTGTAAGTTTCAGAATTTTTCTCTCTGACATAACATGATCAATGACTACATTTCTCCAAGATAATTTCAGTATAAATTCAATAACATACTTTCCACTGCTCAGTTGCATGAGTGACAGGCCAGACAAGGCAAAACCACACATCCAGTATTCCTTTCTCTTACTCCCATTTAGCTCAGTGAGGCAGGGAGTTCACTGCATTTTAAAAGTAGTTACCAGACACCATTAAGCACAAACACTTCTATTTTCCCTTCTTCAACAGTTTATGTTCTTTAGAAACAGAGGTCTACAGAATTTCTTAGAACAGAGTAAACAGAATTAAATGTGTATGAAGTAGACTCTCAGCCTTGTGCACCTACATATTTTACTTAAGATGCTAAACAGTCAGTGCAGCATATTCATTTCAATGATGGCCATAGGTTAGATCCATCAGTCAGGTACAGAAAGGAGATCTGTTCCCTAGGAACAAAAAAAAATGCTTATTGGTGCCTGTTAGAATTATATATTAAAGACAAACTAGATTTTAAAGTTACTAGGAATTATAGTATACAAATTAATTTTCATAATGTTAAGTTTGCTATTAGAAATATTTGACTGTAATGAAATTAAAAACAAACTAAGAAAGAAAATTACATATTTAATTATCATTAAGAAAGCTAATTTGCTTTAAAGTATACCATGGTTTTCCCATGTAGGATACTTATTTTTGTTTCATTACTTTACTTTTTTCATAATCAAATAACAAGTATTGTTAAGCTTGTCAAAGAGGAAAAACAGAAACAGATTATTAATAATCTTTTTATGAACTCTGCATTACAAAAAACACAGTAAAGCAGGTGTCTTCTATATATTAGAATTAATAACAAATGCTTTGAATTAAAATGAATTTAATTAGCCGGGCGGTAGTGGCACACGCCTTTAATCCCAGCACTCAGGAGGCAGAGGCAGGCGGATCTCTGTGAGTTCCAGGCCAGCCTGGTCTCCCAAGTGAGTTCTAGGAAAGGCGCAAAGCTACACAGAGAAACCCTGTCTCAAAAAAACAAAAAAAAAAAAAATGAATTTAATTAGAGTCATACAACTGACTTCCTAGATGTGTTATCTTGTACATCATTCTTTGTTTACATTTTCCACTTCACTATCAAAAATTTCCTTTTTTTCAGTAACAGATATGTAAGTACAAGGAATTGTTCAATATACAATAAATTTTCTAAAGGTTTCAGGCATTTTGTGAATACTTTTCTTCAAAACTCTAATCATTTCCCAAGCATTTAAAGATGTAGCTCAGCACCAGGACACTCCTGTTTCAGGAATGATGCCTTAGATTCAATATCCAGCAGTGCAAAAAATAATTATGGTACTCTATTTGTTAGGAAACTTAGGTTCAAGGAAAAAAAATTTAATAGATTATTGATATCTACCTGTTGTTTCCCATTCACTTTATTAAAATGCTTCAAATAGGAGCCAGGCAGTGGTGGCACATGCCTTTAATCCCAGCACTTGGGAGGCAGAGCCAGGTGGATCTCTGTGAGTTGGAGGCCAGCCTGGTCTACAGAGTGAGATCCAGGACAGGCACCAAAACTACACAGAGAAACCCTGTCTCGAAAAAGCAAAAAAAAAAAAAAATGCTTCAAACAGATAATCAAAACAAAAGCAGTCAAAGAAGATGTATAGTTTTGATATAAAGCTATATTTTATGTTACGATTATTTGAAAATAATAAAAATGAATTTCGAAAACAAAGAAAAAATAGAGTGACTAAGTGGTTTGCTATCAAATCTCTTCATATGTCACTAGATAGGGGGCCAAAGGAAATTAGTGTGCCAGCAGAATGCAACATTAAACATGAATCCTTAGGAGATTATGAATTTGATTTTTTCTTATGTTCTTTTATATACTGTAATGATCCAAAAGTTGAAGATGTTTACGGGTGTCATAAAATTTGAACAAGACACACACACATAATTTATAAAATAAGTTTTCAACTATAGAAAACTGAAACATGGAGATCTCTCAGAAGCGTAACCAGTCAGAGGACAACAGGAAGTGAAGCAACCTTAACCATTTTCCCCAGTGACTTGGCTACAGGGAGACAGCCAGTAACACAAGGTTTTCCTTTTCCAGATGAAGCCAGGTCAGTTTTCTTCAGGAGAAATATGGAAACCATTTAGTATGCGTTGGAATGAGAGAATATCATCCTCCAATAGATCACCGCCCATTTTTCCTCTTTTCACCCTTTCCCTAATTTCTCTTGTAATATTTTTTTTTCCTTTGGTGTGAAAAGTTGAATCCAAAATGATTGGAATATAAAATGGGTATCAAATATTATTGAAGCAGTAGGTGGGAAACAAGGTCATAGAAAAGGTAAAATTTGATGAAGTTTAGCATCCATTCTCAGTATGGCATCTCTTATGTACAACCAGGTCAATAACAGGACAATAGCTAGCTCCCTGGTGACTTTTTGCAGAACTATGCACACACACAAACATCCGCAAGTTCAAGCTTTCAAGAAACTCAGTACATCTTTTTCAACCACTTCAAAAGTGTAAATTGGAGGAGTGGATTTCAGGCAGAGGGGAGATGGGAGGGGGGAACTGGGAGGACTGAATGGAGGGTTAACGCAGGCGGTTGGAATGCAATGCATGAGAGAAGAATAAATGAAACAATGTATTACATTTCTCTTGGTCTATGTTGCCTCTTTACTGACTTGTTATATTGTTAGTGGCAACTCTGTATTCTTTGAACTTCAACACTTTCAGCTCCTCAGGCATCAGTACTTTCTTTGCAAAGATAATGATGGGCTCACGTTCTCATTGCCTTTGAGTTGACCTGAGACCAACATCCCATGATTCCAGTGATGTAGTCAGCTTTCTTTTCTTCCAGACTCCTTCAAAATCCATATCACCAATCGTCATAGCTTCACAGTGACAGGATCTTGATTCTTTTTATACTCCAGTGATGACTGCTACTACTTTCTTGACCATGTCTGCTGTGATCAGATTTGGAATGCTGATGGCAAACACTACAATCACCTCAAGGATCATGTGCTTCTTCTGTTTCTCTTTTGAAGTCTTTGGGTGTGATGCCATATCAGTGTCTCAACTCCAGGATGTTTGTGTGCCCCATCTTTGTGCAGGAATAACTAGGTGAGCATTTGGATATTTTTTGACAGGTTTGAGTACAACCATATTAGTCACTAAGGTTGGAATGTCAGTTTACTTAATTATCTGCCATACATACCATGGAGTATCTGGTAAAATAGACTATTGATTCCAGGATAATTGTCCACCATTAATGATATGAAAGTCATTCATACCCTTGTCCTGACAAACAGCATTGTAGATCTTTCATCTATGGGCTCTGAGCATGGCAGCTGAACTAGGAGGCTATCTACATTTTCATTGTCATTTATTTAGTTTATTGAATAAATCAACAGCTCTTCCTCTGAAATGAAAGCTATTTTCACATTTGTCTCACTGTTGATTTCAATGTCTACAGATGCCCTGGTATTGTGACTGGCAGGATTCTCATCAACCAGATTCATGAGGGTTGCCTGAGCCTACCACTCTCCAACCTCTTAGCCACAGTTTTCATTGTGTCTGCTATGGAGTTTCCTTCCAGAAATGTCAACAGCTTCATTTTGAACTGTGACAAGGTATAAGAGCTACTGGTGACAGAGGCAGGCTAGGATAAGACAAAGCAGCCTCAGGACCAGCACCAATAACAGGAAAGTTACTGCCACAGCCAGTCAAAAATCTGTTCATGGCTGAAAAGTTTAAAGTATAATTTTCCTGTTAGGAAATTTCAAACATATTAACTTATGGGAAATCTCTAGAGGTCCATTATTAATAAAAGCAAAAGGTCCTTTATTAATAAAAGCAAGCAGGCCAGGCGGTGGTGGCACACACCTTTAATCCCAGCACTCAGGAGGCAGAGGCAGGCAAATCTTTGTGAGTTCAAGGCCAGCCTGGTCTACAGAGCAAGATCCAGGAAAGGCGCACATCTACACAGAGAAACTCTGTCTCAAAAAACCCCCCAAAAATAAAAAAATAAAAGCAAGCAGTAACAATAGAATCCATTATCATTTCAGTGAACTGGTGACCTATAGGCTACTAAGAGAAAAGATTAATGAAAGCATTTTTGTCAGGAACAACAAATTAAACTGCATCTTTCAAAAATCATTCTCACTCTGAACATGCAACTTGATCAAAAGGATGTGTACAGAAATGCTCATTTTCAAAGTTTTCTGGCCTTCCAATACAGAAACACACACACACCTTGTCCCCTTGAGCCACTTTAAAAGGCACCATCAATTGTTTTCTTCTATTATTCTCTGTAGCTTTGGATTGGTCTGAGAGTAGGGATTAACATAAAACTACGTTGACCACTTTGCCATTTTGCTTCCCTGTGTGTGATCTTGACCAGATTCATACCCTTTCCTCAGTCTTTCCTTTGCAATTTGAAACAATGCCAAATGAATAGACTTGAGAAAACTTAATGAGCTAATGTATTTAAAAGGCTCAGAGTAATATTTGTAAACTAATAAGAACGGTTGCTATAGTTGGTATTGTTTCCATTATTTATTATTTCTCTAACGATCCTTGGCTTGCTTTGAAACTGGTTGATTTTAAAGTGTCTAACATACATGTTGTAACTGAAGTGTTTTCAAACTTAGATTGGAATAGTAGAAAGAATCTGATATTCAACAGGCAGTCTGTGCACAGAGTCAGAGCTTGTATTCTTGAACTGTCAGATCAACAAAATTTCATAAGCATAATAATACCTGAGAAACACAATAATAAAATTAGAAAAGTAATACATATGCAAAGCTTTCCATTTTAATTATGTTTAAATACATTTAACAATACACACACACACACATAGATAGATAGATAGATAGATAGATAGATAGATAGATAGATAGATAGATAGATAGATGGATAGATAGATAGATAAGAACAATATTCGGTGTCTGTGTAATGTTTCTTATATGTATGTTTTCAGGACTGACCATTTGTTATTAGATAACTAATTGATGTGTTCTTCCCTGGGGAATACTATTTTTACCATTGTCCTCAGCATCCTTAGTGACTGTAGTGTGTGTGTGTGTGTGTGTGTGTGTGTGTGTGTGTGTGTGTAGGGTTGGGCCTCCTGAGCTTTCCTCTGTTCACATTAACAAGTCTATTAATGACATTCCTGTTTAGCTCATGTTTGGACTCTCCTGTTGGTGAGACAATATGTGTGTAGCTTCTGATGTTACTTGGATACAGAATCTGACAGCAAGCTCCCTGTTTCTCTAGATCTTATAGTCTTTCCATCCCCTCTTCAACAATCATCCATCATCCTTATTTGCTGGATTTATATTGTAGATATATCCATTGGAACTGGCCTTTATAATTCTGCTTATGGATGGGTTGTGTTTTTCTGTAATGGTCTCCATTTGTTACAATGAGAAGTCTCCTTAATGGAGGATGAGGATGGCACTTATAAGTGAATATAAGGACAAACATTTAGAAAATAGTTAGAGATGATGCCGTTTTAGTAAATTGGTGGTTGTAATTTCTCATCCAAGATCCATGACTTCACTAGAGCTGAGTAATAGCCAAAGTTTCCAGTACTGGGCATAATTCCCTCTTGTTGAGTGTGTCTTAAGTTCAAATCGAAAGCTATTGGTTACCACCAATATCTGTATGTCACCACTTCACACTGAGCATTATTATTATTATTATTATTATTATTATTATTTTATTAAGAAGTTTTCTATTCACTTTACATACCAACCACAGATCCCCCCTCTTCCCTCCTCCATTCCCACCTCCCCAAGTCAAGGTCTTCCATGGGGAGTCAGCAGAGCCTGGCACACTCAACTGAGGCAGCTTCAAGCCCCTCCCCCCTGCACCAAGGCTGTGCAAGCTGTCACACCCTAGGCACTGGGCTTCAAAGAGCCTGCCCATGCTATTATGCCATACTAGTCATTGCGGTTCACAAGTTCATAGCTACAATTGTCTGTTGGTTGTTTCCTGTTTTGAATTCCACCCCATTTATGTTATCTGACCACTGACAAAGTGGAGCCAGATGTTTCCGTGATGTAACTACAATGACGCCTACCGAAGTCCCTGATACAGTCCTTGATCTGCTCTGAAACATCAGGAGCTGTAACTCCATTGTCTGCATCCCTCTAAACATACCAGTCTTAGAAACATCGCACCAGAGCAGTGCACTGAGCTCTCCTTAAGGCATTCCATGTCTTCTTGAACTCACAGTTCTAAAGTCTTCCATATTCCTTCCTCAAACCAGTGACAAAGATATTTGAATCACATGATCAGGTTGATTACAGCAGCAATCTCATTCATGATGCCAATTTTCTATATTTCTGTGTCGCTGTGACAAAATGTCTGACAAAGGTGACTTGAGGAATAATAATAATTTATTTTGATAAAAAATATAGTATGGTAGTGAAAGCTTGAGACAGCTGATTACCACGTGTCTTCAACTCATCAGGATGGCGCTACCCATATTCAGGATTTCCCTGCACTAAGCTTTCTGGAAACACCCTCATAAATATACTCTGAGGTATGCTCTTATGGTGCTTCTAAATCCTTTCAAGTTGATAATTGGCACAGCCATATCCACGGGAAACGGCGGGAGTCAGGAAGCCCTCACAGTTGTTAGACACAGTTCCCGACTAAGTTGAGCAGAATGCTATGATTGCCTTCGTTCTCACTTTAGGTTTTGGTCTCCATGTGTTGTATGCTTGGAGGGCTTTCTACATCATAGCTCATTTAATGTCTTTCCCAGAGAAAATTATCTCTGGGTCTCTCTAGGAAATCCTGTTTTTAGGGAGGTCATTTTATCCAGCCCTATTCAGAACTATTCCTTATGCCCCGGAGATTATGATAAATACAACGACACTAAGAACTTTCTGTGTAAAGTTATGACTCCAGGATCTTCTTGGTACATCTGCCCCTAAACAAACTCAAACATGATAATTCAAACAATGTAAACTTAAAGAGGACTGATGAGCTCCAACTAACCAGAAAGTTTGGCCACAAACAGAGGCCTCCTCTTACATTATACTCAGAATTTTCTGAGTAAGTAACATATTAAAGAGGGGAATATGCAGGGTATGCCCCTGGAAATTTAAAAATTCAATGACAGGCTAATTGATGATGAATAACACTTTATACTCTAAGGACTGATAGGATACTATTCAAGGCATGATATTTTCGATTTACCTAGCTCTTTGAAACTGCAAACACTCCCAGCCTGGAAACAGGCTATTAGATATTAAATATGCTTAACCTAACAAAAATAATCTATAGAGTCTTTGAAGTAGGGTTATGGGACTGTGATAAAAGCTAAGTCTGTTCTATCTGTACCTATTAATTGTAACTGAACCAACAACCCCAGACATGGTATAGAAAATCAAACATTTCCAAAGACAAAATGATATAATCTGCATCTTTTGAAAAAAATCATGAATCTATCTTTGTCTTATGAATCTGTATAAATAAAGAAGGAACCTAATTGCTAGTCAGTCAGGCTACAAGATTCTCCCAACTATCCTGCCTTACTCGTTTCCCTTGCCAACACCTTACGTCCTCTCAGGACCTGTCAACTGCTGGGACTGGCCCCCAGCAGATAATGAAGACTATAAACTACAGGACCTGTTTATCAGAGTATACACATTGTGGTTTGCTTAAAAATAACCCTGTCTATACGAAGAATGGAAAAATTATTCATGCATTACATAATTTTAACTCAGGATTCATATACAAATATTCATGTACAAATGTATGATGCCCAAATTGATTACAAGTTGTTCCTCCACTTTATATTCAATTCTTTTTCCTGTCGCAATACTAAAACCAGATATTTTTCATACAGAGTAAGTAAGTTTTCTAGACCTAATGCCTTTCATAAATTTCTCATATTCTTTGGAGGGTTATCTGAAACCATGAGAATGTCCACTTGAAAAGATTAAATGGTTGGTGAAATATAGGAAGGTAGAGTGTGCTGACTGCTCAGCTTCTGATAACCTAAGTGGAAAGAAATTAATAAACAGAAATGAGAGCCAAGGACCAACGGAGTGGGCCTGAGGGGTTTTGCAATACATGAGATATGGAGATGGTAACTACAAAGGACATAAACTTTCGTAAAACAAAACAACAACAAAAACCAGTGTGTAAAGTGCATTGTTCTAGTTTGACAGGTAATATCTGATGAGTACCCTGCACACTTCATAAACCCTTTATGCATTCCTTAGTAATATGTATGCAGGTAGTTAAGGGTGACAAGCCCTGGAATTCAGTGAGAATAAGCAATCTTTTATGATTAGTCACTCTTCTAATAAGTGGCATTTAGAAGTATTTAAGATAAACAGTCTGGAGGTAAATACAGTTCTTATAATCCCTAACTTTTTATGGAAGAACATAAAACTTAACAAACATTGAACAGTTGAATTCAAGTCTTCTAATAGTACATCTGATGATGATTCTGACAAACAGGACAAGATATGATATTGCTTTTAGGACTACTCCTCTGTCTACATCTGTTTATCTTCTATCTTTGTATCTATCCATCATCTATATATCTTCCATCATCTGCTCTACCTACCTTCATATAGATAGCTGTATTATGGAATGTATTTTTTTGTGTAGAACAGAACAATGTATCTTATAAATTTGTAACTTTTCCAATACCAAAATTCTAGTTGGGGGAAACAAAGTAAAAAGTTTTGAAAATAAATCATTTTTAAAACTTTTATGCCATTAAGATAGCTCACCAGGTAGAGATGATTACCAACAAGACTGGTAAACTAAGTTCAATTCCAAGACCCACAGAGTGGATAGAGATAACTGATCCCCATAAGCTGTGCTCTGACCTCTATTGTGTGCGTTCCACACAAATGCCCACTGGTGCAAATAAACACATACATAAATTAATGTAATAATTTTAAAAACACATACAAAGACATATCAGCAGAAAAACACAAAATGTTTTAGTAAAGAGTTAAGCTGTCTATTTGACATTTGAAAGAGACAAAAAGACTCAGCCAGAGATAATATCTATAAAGTACATGACCTATATAAAATATCCATAACACAAAGAAACAAGCTCAAAGAAACAACAAAAGAATAAAGAAGCCAGAGAAACCAGACTAACAGTGGGAGTAAAAATAAATCTTTCTTTAAATTCAGTGAGGGTGAGAAATTCTAATGGAAAAGGGATATTACTTAGGCAATGAATTTGGCAGTAGCTACAGAACATTTGAGAGAACAAAATCACAGGTTAACAAGTAGGAGTCACATATTTCAAGATTTTATATATTAACTCTGACTATAGGCATACTTCAATTACTAGAGAAAAGTATTACATCTCACAGAGTTTTGTATAAACAGACCCCAGGAATTATTTTCCCAAAGGCACTGCCAGAGTATGTGTTGAAAAGAGGCTGTAGCTTAGGTATGATGAAAGGGTCACTTGCTTTTGTGTGTGTCCAAGGCTTGAGGGCAGGGCAGAAAAAGGTTAGATTTTAGGATAGAAAATTTTCAAATTGGGGTCACAGTGGCTAAAAGCCAGGGACATGACTTGTGCAACAAAGAACTGTAAACTAGATTCATTGAAAGTCTCAATAATTTCTACAATGAAAATGTTAAGCTATAAGAAAAAAAAGGAAATGAAGATCAATTAACTTTTGAAATGTTATCAAATATACCAAGAAATTCAGCATGCAGTAGGCAAGAAGAGCACCCAGGAAAAGCTCTGTAGTGATAGAACTGTGATATGGACTGAAGAAAATAAATTAGTACTTACAGAGCAATCAGGAAAATTCTCATTTATTTTTGGCTTGCTGGAAAGAATAACCCTTGTGAATTGTTTGACCTGGGCTATATCATAACATTCTGTAGTGGAAAAGAATGAAGCTAATTGATCCCCAGGGGTAAGAGACTTGGAGGAACTTCAAAGGATGGCTATAGCATTAAGTCTTCCTTGAGTTTTCCAAATATTGATTCAATTTTCTCTTGGCATTCATCCCTATAAACTTTTTATCATTTCAAAAGATAATAATGAGACAAGGAATTTAGAGGATGATATGATAATAATTATACATAGAAAACATCAACACCCTATGACATGTTAACAATGGCAAGCTGACTCCTGGATTTTAGTCAACATGAAAACAAGCAAAGAGTTTTGCATTGTGAAATATTTATATATTTCATTCATAAAAGTTATAATATATGCTGTGGTGTTTTGAGAATGGCCCTCATAGGCTCATAGATTTTAACATTCCACCACCATGGAATGGCAGTATTTGAAAAGAATAGTATTTTTGCCTTTATTGCCCTAGGTGTGGCCTTGTTGGAAGAAGTATGTCACTGGGGGTGAGCTTTGAGGTTTCAAAAGCCCAAGCCAGGTCCAGTGTCTCTCTTTTCCTCCTGTCTTCAGATCCAGACATAGAACTCTCAGTTACCTGGTCTGTCTGCATCCTGTCACCATACCTTCTATAAGGATAATGGACTAAACCTCTATATTAAATATTTTCCTTTATAAGAGTTGCCACGGGCATGGTGTCTCTTCACAACAATAGAACACTGACTAAGACAAAAGTTGGTACCAGAGAACAGGATATCGCAGTGAAAGGCCTGCT
This sequence comes from Peromyscus aztecus, assembly GCA_902168405.1. Lineage (NCBI taxonomy): Eukaryota > Metazoa > Chordata > Mammalia > Rodentia > Cricetidae > Peromyscus > Peromyscus aztecus. The sequence continues at coordinate 30,283 of CABHPQ010166925.1, forward strand.
CATCATGCTTGTTGGTGGAATGCAGACTTTAAGACTTTGAATTAGGATATCAGTTGAATGCTTCAAGGGGAGCTTAATGGGCAATATTAGTGGGAGCTTAGAAGACAGGACTGAAGATTATTTGAACTGTAGGGGCCCAGCTCAAGAAATGTCAGTGGAGAAGAATATTAGTAAATGGTCTAAAGACCATTCTTATGAAATTTTGGCAAAGAACATAGCTGATTTTTCCTCTTGTCTGAAAAATCTGCCAGAGGCGAAATTAAGGAGTATTGGATTAATGGGATTGGCAAAGGAGATTTCAACAGAACCTGATATTGACTGCGTCATGTGATTATAAGTGGCTACTCTTTTCCATATCTATAAGGAAAAGAAACAATCTGAGAAAGGAAAAATACAAAATGTACAGTTTTAACAGAAAACGAGCACCAGGAACCATAATGTTGAAACCAACTCTAGTGCTCAAGGTGATAAAATGCTTAAAGAAAAACCTGATGCTAAATGGAATAAAGGCAGTGGTGACCTCAGCGCAAGAGCCCACCCAGTGCAAGCTTCTAACTTGTGAAGAGAAATTAAAGAAAATCTTAAGCAGTGAAGGAAAACATTTAAAAGAGAACGTTGGTGAAAATGGAATTGAACAAGGGGACCAAGTTACAGTCAGAGCAAGCAAAACTTGGCAGCTCCAACCATGTGGTTATGGCCTTAGAGTCAAATGTAGAAGAAAGGTGTTGTGGAATCTCCATCCACAGCAAAAGGAATCCATAACATGTAATGCAGGACATGTATCAGGGATGCCTTTGCAAGGAGGCCCAGAGAAGCCGTTGAGAGAAGTTGTGAAAGTGAAGCCTGGATTTCACTGGAGACCCTAAGATGTTGGGGATGTCAGAGTCATGGGATACCCGTCAAGCAGAGCTCCTAACAGGGAGTGGAACCAGCACAAGAGAAAGGATGATGTTGCAGTCAACAAATCTGAAAGGAGTTGGAAAGCCAAAGTGTGTTTTGACAGCAGAAATGGAGATGCAGAGTTTGCAGTTTGCACTGATGATTTTCAATCATGCTTTGGGTTAGTGTGTCCTTACTGTGATCCCTTTTCTTCCTTTTGGAATGGTATTGTGTATGATCCCTTTTCTTCCTTTTGGAATGGTATCTGTGCCACTGTATGTTGTAAGTATGTGATGTTTTTATTATTATTATTATTATTATTATTTTGATTTTGATTTTACAGGGGGTAGCAGTTAAATATTGACAAGAATCCAAGGAGAAACTTTGAACTTTGGACTTTTTTTTTTTTTTGGTTTTTTCGAGACAGCTTTGTCTCATGTAGCTTTGCGCCTTTCCTGGAGCTCACTTGGTAGCCCAGGCTGGCCTCGGACTCACAGAGATCTGCCTGGCTCTGCCTCCTGAGTGCTGGGATTAAAGGCGTGCGCCACCAATGCCCGGTGACGAACTTTGGACTTTTAAACAGTGTTGTGACTGCTATAGACTATGGGGACCTTTGAAATTGGACTAAATGCATTTTTTGATATGGCTACAAGCCCTTGGGGCCTAGGAATGGAATATGACGTTTTGAGAATGGTCCACATAGGCTCATAGATTTTAATACCTGGTCACCAGGGAGTGGCTGAATTTGAAAAGATTAGGAGGTGTGGCCTTGTTGGCAAAGATGTCGCCTTGCTGGAGGCAGTGTGTCACAAGGGGGAGGGATTTGAGGTTTCAAAAACTCAAGCCAGTTTCAGTGTCTCTGTCTGCCTCCTACCTTCAGATCCTGATGCAAAACCCTCAGCTAACATGTCTGCTGCCACGCTCCCTGCCATGAGGATAAAGGACAAAACCTCTGAGCTGTAAGCAAGCCCCAATTAAATGCTTTCCTTTATGAGAGTTGCCATGGTCATAGTGTCTCTTCACAACAATAGAACACCGACTAAGACATGCACTATTAACCATTACATAAAATTTAAATTTCACAACCAGTAAGAGGTTATCTAAATATATACATATATTTTATTTATGCATTGTTCTTAGCTGTTATCCTAAAATAAGAAAGCTGAACAGTTTCAACAGAAACTCTTAGATAGCATGCAAATTCTAAAATATATCCTTAACATGAATAAAATTACAACTATTCATACATAAATACATATACGTATAGTTATATATGAACATACGTATATGCATGTATGTTTAGTCAATTATTGTGTGTATTCTAAATGACATAAATTGATCAATAATGGTCTATTTTATGAGATTCCTCTTTCTTATTTTAAAATCACATTTTTAAATAAACTTCAATTTTCTCACAAAGAAATAGCTGTCCCCACAGATCCCTGCATGTGAGAAGAATTTAATAAATCTTTATTATAGAGCCATCCCAGAAAAATTGATTTTTTTTAATTTAAAATTGTTTCTCTTTCCTTTTATATACCAACCCCTGTTCTGCCTCCCTGAGGGAGGAAGGATTATAAGAGCAAGGGGGGGTCAGAATCATGATGGGAAAAACCACAGAAATAGCTGACCCAAGCTAATGGGAGCTCATGGACTCTGACAGCTGGGGAACCTGCATGGAACTGAACTAGGCTCTCTGAATGTGAATGAAAGTTGCATGGCTTGATGTGTTTGTGGGTCCCCTGGCAATGGGATCAGGACTTATTCTGGGTATACGAACTGGCTTTTCAGAGCCCATTTTCTATTTTGTGATGCCTTACTCAGCCTTGAGGAGGGGCTAGGTCTGGCCCCAGCTTGGTATGCCAGCCTGTGTTGACTCCCCAAGGGAGGCCTTACCCTCTATGAAGAGGGGATGGGGGTGGGATCGGGATAGATGTGGGGGAGCAGGATAAGAGGAGGAAGGCAGAATAGGGGTTGATGTTATTTTTTAAATATTCTAATTCAGTGTCTAATTTTAAATAAAATTCAAAATTTGGTACAAAGAGGTTACTTGAAAACATAAGACATTATGACAACCTTTTAAAAATTATGTTAAGAAAATAATTAATTACAATCTGCATAATTATTCAAAATGGCATTTTAATTATTAAAATACTTTTAAAGGCATACACTCCATTGTAATGCAGGTAGTTATATACCCCAGCATAGTAACTACTATTGCTAAGTGGTTTTTACACAGCTGTTGTTTTATTCAACATTAGGTATAAGTTGCCTTATTTAACCTTTTCAGTGAAATACATGGTAAAGACTTTCTGATGTCCATTTTAAATAAGGAAAGTCTATCTGGGGGTGTATAGGACTTCACGGGCCAAGAAATCCAATAAAGATAGCTCATTCCTGACACTGAGCTTTTTATTTGTGCCACAACTCTTGGCAACCTACCAGAACTTAATGGTAGAAGCTTATTGCCGAAGACATCATGTGTTTGAGTCTCAAAACAAGGAGAAATGAAGCTGGTATTGAATCAGAAGCATCAGCCCTCTTGACTAGGTTTTATAGCATGAACTGTGCTATGCATGTTCCCAGAGGAGGAGACTAATCACCAGTCTTATCCAGATGTGAAACCTGCAAGAGAGAAAAATGACCAACTTTGAAAGATATGCCCACTGCGGCACTGGTAACAAATATCATGAGAAGAAGAAACCACTTTATGATTGAATTTAATTAAGATCCACTCCACTATATGGAACTCATACCTGGCACAGTTATAGAGCCCAAGAACCTGTACCTGGATAGATTGTAGACCTTATGGGAAAACCTAATACTTTTATTTTGCTGATGGGACACCTTATTAAACTGATTCTTGAGGATGCCTTGCTATGTCCATAGATTAATGCATCTCTCAGATGTCATCTGGGAAGCTTCCTTTGCAGTATATGAAGATTAACATAGAGCCCCAAAACTGGTTGGTGTACATAGAATAAATGATGATGTGGTGTTCAGCCCTAAATGTAGCATCTATAACTGCCTCCCCTCCTCCCTAGGCTCAAGGATAATTGTAGAGAAGATGCAGAAATATTTAAAGAGCTACAGGTGCTTTGTGTCTACACTGCAAATATATAGTATTTTCTGAGCATAATCGAATATCTGTACTTCTGGAATTATAGCAGATGTAACAACACTGACAGGACCTGTGAAAGCTCAACCCAAACGAAATTCCAGCATGGACGGGAGAGGGGAACATGAAAAATCCCACCTGTAGCTGATTATATAATGATCATTGAAACTCTTGGGAGAAGGAGAGTTGATTTCTTCAGGTCTGATCCCTGGTATGTCTAACATGCTCCAGTGGGGAGTAAAACATTTGGTCATATATAGGCAGCACTAATGGAATTTATTACATATTAAAAAAACAATAAAGAATGAGGACACAAAGTAGTATGGGCATGGGATCCAAGGACGATCTGGAAGGAAAATCAGGAGAAAGATGGAAATAGAATGCACGAAGTTCTCAAAATTTGATATACATGTATATATCACTATGATAAAGCTAGAGAAATTTAAAGTCAGAAGGGAGATTTGTTTCAAATTTTTAAACTGCTTGAATTTGGTTCATAAAAGATATTTGGTAATTATGAGTCTATGCAGTCTGGAAATGGGGGAAGGAAACTAAGCAAGTGTTTTGAAAGGTAAACATGTGAGGAGACAAAGTTTACCAAAGAAGGACAGATATAAGTTGTACAAGAAAGACATTAGGAACAGAATAAAGTCAGGGAATCGACAGAGCAAAGGCTTGATTTGAAATGTGTGATGTAGTTTTGCAATAATGTCTTACTATATAATAGGATTACACATTTATTAGCCAAGGAATCAAAGGAATAAACCTATGTGTGTAATTTTGGGAAATGAATATTTCCCTCTTGAGTTAACAATGTTTCATTTGTTAAAGTTCTATTTCAATAATTGAAAAATATCCTATTTTTGCTCTAGAAATTATGCAGGCAATGAAAATAACAAATCATTTCCCCTTTTGCTTAACTATTTTCCAAATATTGCAAGGTGGATAATAAGTGTCACATGGGCAGCCTTAAAATTGCTATTAGTAATTGAGAAATTCATTTGTTCAATGGCAGGACTGCTCCAGGCACTACAGAGCCAGGACATCTGAAAACTGAACATCTATCCTACGGTTCTGGAGAACATCAGTGTGCTTCATGTAGTCATGTTTTCCTTCCTATTAAATAGAAACCCTTGGAGCTGCTTTCTGCTTCATAACTTTACCTCATAAAGATTTACACTTCAATGAATAAGGTGAAGGAAAGGTAGTTGCGATAATTACATATTTTCTTCCATGACATGTTACTTTCTGTTTATTACAGTGAGAAATCTACTCCCAAAATCAAATAAATACTACTGACCGTGATATAAGGCTATGCTTTTGTGTGTAAAATACAAACAGTTGTGTGAAGCAGAATCTGAAAACCAAGGAAAAAAAGTAATAAAAGTTCATACCGCATTGGTGATTTAGGTACTCAGAATCACTGAAATCATTGTACACCAATAACTCATGTCCCCATTACTAGCAAAAAGAATATAATATAAATGTAATATATTTATTGTACACCACTATAATGTGTTATGTATCTCATTAATTCTGATTGCTGAGTGGCTATTTATATTTTTCTTTCTTTCTTAATGAGCTAGTCAGTGGCCAGCTAAATTGGAGAATGAATCAGAAAATACTTTCCATTTATTATGTCCCTTAATCCTCTTAGTGCCATAGAACTAAACATTAGAAACTGTGTTTTAATACATAAGATAAACAAAGCTAAGTAAGATTGAAATACCATCCTTTTGTAATTCAGAAAATAATGTAATGGTTCAGATAATGTAACTCTGAATCAAAATTGATAACTAGATCTCAAGTGCTCTTTAGTAAAATACGTTTCTTAAGTCTATTTGACTGTCTTATACAGAGTAAATGTTGAGATTTTATTCAGGCGGTATAGTTGCAGTAAATGCCTCAGTAGGAACTGCTTTCATTACACATACTGATATAATATATATCAGTGAATAAATACCCCAAACCTGTTTCTTCACAAACTAAAATCCTCAGCAAACTAAAGTGAGAAGGAATTAGTAATTCCAGCAATTCTAGAAATAAGCTCTAACTGTTGTAACATTTCCTTCATGGCTACAATATGGCAGTGTGTTGCAAGTGTTACAGTGATTCTGGTAGAAGAAACTTCTTGACATACAAAGGGGTTATGTGCTAACAAAACTATCATAAATTGAACATACCATAAGAAAATGCATTTAAGGAAATATACATCCAATCTGCCAACCAGATTAATAACATAATAGATTGCATAATGCAATTTGTTTATCTTTAAGGTTGGGTTGCTCATTAACAGCTGTAACCTATAGCTACTGCACAGAACCATGAAAGTGTATTCTGCTGTATATCTGTAGTGAGCATTCCTGAGCTGCATAAGGAAGCTAACTACTAATGAGCCAGGATGAGCCAGCAAACAGTGTTCCCTCAAGTCATGTTCCCCTGATATCAATCTTTGGCCTCAAAATGCCCATGCATACACACATAGCCATGTGCATATGTGCAAAACACACACACACACACACACACACACACACACATGAATAGCTAATCTTTGATGACACAGAACATTTAAGGCAATATGATAACATAACTGTCACTTTACTTTACTTCTCTGATCTTTGATATTTATCTCTCATTTTCCTAAGTTCTTTCCTTAGTTTATTGAAGTGTTTTTGTAGATAGAACCTACTGGAAGACATGTCTTCATGATGATGTCCCTTGTCATGATGTCATTTTGAATCAATACTTTGCCAACACAGCCTACGTAATTTGAGATACCAGATTACACAATTTAGATTGCCTTTGTAAAATGGCTACACCCATTTGATGAATCACAATCTCCTTTTAATGGGTATTGTTTTCCTACATCAACTGGAGATAAGGAACAGTATTATTTTTCCTCAACAAACTCATCACCAGCTGTTCCATTTTAATGAAAACCAGTCTCTTACTACATTTTAACATATACAACAGGCAGCTATGACTGCCACATCATTTTTGGGTTTTTTTGCTAGAATCTCCACGTTCTGTCTTCTCAGTCTGAAACATTTCATTAGTCAAAAGTTTATCATGAGGGTGTTGAATACTCCAAACACCACCAAACAATCCACTAAGCAGGTAAAACTAAAGCAATGACCCCATCAGAAGGGAAAATACCACCTTAGGTGAGCCCTCTTAGCTCTGAAGAAAGAGTCTGAAGCAAGAGTTTCATAGGGTCTCCAAGGCTGATATCATTTTTTTTTTTTTGGCTTTTGTTTCTGTTTCTGTTGAGCAGATCATTAACGTTGTGGGATGGGTTGGGATAAAGCAAACTTTGTTAAACGCAATTTGAGCTTTAGCGACACAGCAGAAGATAATAGTGGTTTGATAAGCGTGGTGTGTGTCTTGATGTTGTCTCTAAATTGATCTGTGGAAGGCTGAAAAAGTAAAACTGAAATTGTGTTCAAGTATGTCTAAACAGACAAGTTTTTAAATCAGTTGCAGTAAGTTGTTATAGAGTTGTCATAGATGTGGGCATAGACAGACTCTGTTGTCTAAATTAATCACTGCTCTCCTGACTTGATCAATCAGTCATTTCATCACAGTGGTCATGAGCACCCCTATTAAGTAAAAGATCAGATCCTGAATAACGCAAGATTCACAGTGCTTCTTGGTGAAATTTGACTACTCATTCTTACCAGTGCTGCCCTCGTGGAATTGTATAATACCTTGATTGTTATGCTATCATTGAGATCAATGTCAACACCACCCTCATACACCAAGAAAGAATGAAAATGTCAGTTATTTACATACTAGGACTTTTAGAGTAATATGGGGAAAATTCCAAAGCAGGCCTGAAAAATACCTTCAATCCTAGTTTATTCAAGCTCATATCACAACCTGCATGGTTTATACATGACCAGATATCAAGAGACGACCAACGATTTCTGCTAACAGATGGAAACTTTTCTCTGTGCCCTAGTGCAAGGAGGCCATCCTTGGCAAGGCCACCACTCGCATTCATGAGGACTGTGCTACTGTCATCTAATCATCTTCTTAAAGCTTCACCAAAACACCTTGGGGCAGTGGATCTCAACATCCTTAATGTTGCAACCATACAGTTCTTCATGTTGTGATGACTCCCCCATCCTAAAATTATTTTCATCGCTACTTCATAACTGTAATTTGTCTACTTTTATAATCATAATGTTAGTATATGTGTTTTCTAATGGTCTTAGGTAAAGTCCATGAAAGAGTCTTTCAGCCCACACAGGTTGATAACTACTGCCTTGAGGATTAGTCTAAAACAGAAGAATCTGAACAGAATAACCATATCTTGAGGTTCTTAGGTCATTTAAGTAGTAGGCAAGGGTTGAGTCATGGGCATAGGCTTGTCATTAGTCCAGCCAATGTTGCTGTTCCTTTTGGCATCTCAGACATGTATGAGATACTCTCAAATGCTGTCAACTGTCTAACTTTAAAAGGTATCATCGCAAGGGATGACAGGGAAAGGATGTGATGAGATAATATAATTTTAAAAATAAAAATTATTATAACAAGATACTAGATTCTGTGGTAGTTTAAATGTAATTGGCCCCCATAATTTCATAAGGTGTAGCACTTTTAGGAGGTGTGGCTTTGCTGGAGTGGGTATGGCCATGTTGGAGACTGTGTCACTGTGGGAATAGGCTTTGAAGTTTCCTATGTGTGTCAGTCAACTTCCTGTTGCCTGCAAGATGTAGCGCCCCCAGCTCTCGCACATCTGCCTGTGCACCACCATGCTTCCCATCGTGATGATAATGGACTGAATCTCTGAAACTTTAAGTAAGCTACCTCAATTAAATGATTTCATTTATGAGAGTTGATGTGGTCATGGTGTCTTCTCACAGCAATAAAAACTCCAACAAGTCAGATTCTTTTTTTTTCTGATCCCCAGGCAACTTTATTTATTAACATACAAATAAAATCACATTTCAGCACAAATAAAATATCACCATATTTCCGCCTTCTATTCTAATAAAAGGAAAAAAAAGTTATAACTAATATAAGAAAAATATATACAAAAGTACAATAACTATGTACCATATATACAAGCAATAAATACTTAAACAATGTCTAGTCCATTTGCATTTGACAAACTCAGAGAAAATATTTCATTATTTTTGTAAGTCCAAAAGGTACCTGATTCACTATTACACACATTGCAAGAGTTTGGGGGGCGGGGAAGCCTGATCCTTCCTCTCATACTCTGGTTTTTGCATTATCACACTTGGCATTGCCTGAGTATGGCTGGTTTCAAACATCCAAATTGGTTTATTTTGTTTTTTTCTTCTTTGTCATTTTATGTTAAGGATGACAGATACTAAATTATGTCAGGAATATCATTACTAAGGTGTTATCTACATAGAGTCTAATAGTAAAAAAAAAAAAAGAAAATAAAGAAACATCATTCTCTCTGTCTAGATTTGTTTTAAAGACTAGTAAATTTAATCTCATGCTTAAAATATTGTTTTATTTATACTCCTTATAAACTCAAAGAATGCATATATGTACCCAACCCTTGATTCTAATAATCTCTCATACTATTGTACTTTCAAAGCATAAACAAAAAAATTAAATTGTTGGTTGCCTTGTGCTTGCAGGTTTTCATTAGGCATCGTGTCAAGGAGACAATGTTAATTTGAAAGGAAAATTAAAGGATCACAGTCAATTAAGTTGACTTAGACACAGTAGAACTGTGACTAAAGGAGACTGACATCACCCGGTTCCCTGCGTGATGAGGCGATTCTAAAGAAAATGTGTTCCCTTCTGCAAAGTGTACTGATGTCCTTGCAGCCTTAGAAGCCAAGCATGGTGTCCCAAGCCAGCGGCTAGAGCACAGCATGAAAATGGAAACCATGAAGGCAGGCTATGTTGAAGTTGACTAAGAAGTACAGACGACTTTGAAAAATATCCATTCAGTCCCAGCCTGAATGTTCAGTTTGATGGCTAAGAATATGAAACTGGGGGCTTAAGAGCTATCTCAGCATTTAAAGCACTGTATATTCTTCCAGGGTTCCCAGGTTTGATTCCCAGAAACCACATAGTAGCTCACAACCACTGGAAGAGCAGCACCAAAGAGGTAATGGTAGTTTGGTTGGCAGCTGTGGCAATGGAGCAGATAGCAGAAGTTTCCACACAACAGTTCTCTGACTGGATAACAGCAAAGAATGAAATTTCCCACTTCATGTAACACTCTCTCGCTCTCCACCTTGTATTCAGATTTCCCATTTCTGAAGAAATTGGTGTGGTTGCATGAAGCTCATTCACACTTTTTGTTACCTTTTAGAAATATATACACATGAAAGTAACAGGAATCTGAGGATATATTTGGAATGCTCTCAGCTGTGATTCTGTGCTGTTTCAAACTCTAGTTTTAAAAACACCCATGTCTTCTATTTTTTGCTATTTTTATTATTATCATTATTGATTTCTTATTATTTGGAGGACAGTGTCTCTTTGATTTAGACCACATTGACCCAGGATGACTTTCCTGTCTCAGGCTCCTAAGTGCTAGGATTACAGCTCTGGTTTTCAATATGTGATATAAACAGAAGAAAAGTACAATCAGGAGTCTGTCAGCTGTGTTAATTGAATTAGATGAAGCAAAATAGCCAAAGCCTTTCAAAATAATATATTCTGAATGTTAAGTATGTTCAGTGTGATGGCTAAGGATATGAAACTGGGGGCTTAAGAGCTATCTCAGCATTTAAAGCACTGT
>CABHPQ010166926.1:4665-15790 GCA_902168405.1 Peromyscus aztecus
TAAGCTTAACTGCATTTATATATATATATATATATATATATATGTGTGTATATATATGTGTGTGTGTGTATGTGTGTGTATGTATATGTGAGATATTATAAATGATATATGTGTGATATACCACAATAAATCATCATAATATAATATTATATAATATATTATATAGGACATATTATATCAATTATTATATTACATATATAATAATTTAATACACACACAAATACACTCTCTGGTACTAGTATAATTATGTTATACCTGTCCTGAGTCATAGTGTATTTTCATATTAAGGATTATATCACAGAAAATTGTTCTATGAAAATGCCTTTTAAAAACACGTTTTCCTGGGTGGTGGTGGTTGCTACACACACCTTTAATCCCGGCACTCAGGAGTCAGAGGCAGAAGGATCTCTGTGAGTTCATGGTCCAGCCTAGTTTACAACAGGAATTCAGGACAGCTAGAACTACACAGAGAAACCTTGTCTTGAAAAGCAAAAACAAACAAACAAACAAACAAAAAACCCACCAAAAACCAAAGAAAAAAACCATTTTAATTGGTCAGCTTTGACTTAAAGATAAATAGGAATTATTGTTTAGTTCTGCAGTTGTGGCTTTTTTTTTTTTTTTTTTTTTTTTTTTACAAGCTGGATAAATTCATGGGTTGCCACTTGGTCACTAAACAATTGCTTAGAAAGTGTTCTTTTGTTCCAGTCAACTAACTCCTTTAATTAAATAGTAGCATTTTGTGGGTGCTGTGTATCAATGTCAGAACAATTGGCCAGCTATCTGGTTCAGAGTAGGAAGTAGTGTATGTTACTTTCTGAGGGCATAATTTCAGCCTCAGAAAACAAGCTTAATAAAACCGAAATCCCCATGTCTTCATGTGGATTCCTACACTGAAGTCCAGTGTACATTTTCTTCACAGAACATGTAAAGTGTAAAAATCGTTTTTCTTGTGGGGACATGAAAGTTTCTTCCTAGGGGCTTGGCTAGCTGGCTGGTCAGTGGTAACAACGGTATTAAAGGTTTTGCCTTAGTGTAAGAAGTGCCGTAAATAGAAGGAAGAGACAGTTTTGTAGACCAATTACAATTCTTAATTGCATTACAGAAAAGAAGGGAAAGCTAAGCCATGCGGGTTTCACTGAACCCAGTTCACCTGATGATGCCTGTTAGTTTTTCCTCTTAGTTGAAAAATAGTTCCATTTCAAAAGGAAAACTAGTAACTTCGCTCTACCTCTCTTCCTCTCCATTTTCTCTCTGTATGCGTGTGAGCATGTGTATGCAGGAGAAAGCTTTTGTGACCCAAAACTCAGTCAGCAGTTAGCTAAGGTTAACTTTGAACCCCTGGTCCTCTTGACTCTGTGTCCCAAATATCGGGATTCATGTGATACTGGGGATTTATCCAGGGCTTCATGCATGCGAGATAAGCATGCTGAAATATATCTCTAGTTCCTGAAAAGTAACTGTCTCAGCTAGTGTTATTATTGCCGCCATGAAACACCATGATCAGAATAAACCTCTGAGGGAAGGGTTTATTTGTTTCAACATTTCCATGCCACTGCTCATCACTGGAGGAAGTCAGGACAAGATCTCAAGCAGGCCAGGAACCGGAAGGCACAGGAGCTGATGCAGAGGCCCCAGAGGAATGCTGCTCACTGGCTTGCTCCTCTTGGCTTGCTCAGCCTGCTCCTTGTAGAACCCAGAACCACCAGCCCAGGGATGGCACTATCCACAATGGATTGGGGCCTCTCCCGTCATTCACTAATTAAGAAAATGCTCTATAGCTGGGTCACGAGGAGGCATCTTCCATATTGAGGCTCCCTTCCTTTCAAATGACTTTAGCTTGTGTCAAGTTGACATAAAACTAGCCAGAATAGTAACTTTTTTCATGTTTTCATTTTTCAATCTCAATGCACTACTGTTGAATAGACCTACTACAACTGACCATGGTTCATGTTCAAGTGTTGTTCTTCTAGAAATGATTCTAAACCCCTTATAATAAAGTTAAATAGATGTGAATGAAATTCCTTTGTTTTTTCCAATACGTTTTTCCTTCTTTATGTATGTTGAAAAAATTCTTTCCAGAAAACATCCTCTGTTCACTTGCCTGGGGTTGTGGAAGCTGTATGCGTGAATGAATGCTCATTGCTCTGTCTCTCCTCAGCACTGAAGTAACCTGTTTGAGTAAACGGTTAACCTTGCACTATTGAGATTGTAAGCCACTGCTCTGTCGATAAGTGGGGAAGTGAGTGATGGAATTCAGGCCAGCCCGAGCAGCTCTGCTGTCCCCGTTCCGTACTGCTGGAAGTCATGTCTGCGTGCTTCTTGGCTCTCGGAAGTTAGCAATGGGCAAAACCTGAGTGCCAGTGGCTCCTCATGAAAATCCAACCTGTCCACACTAGTGGACAGCAGAGGGAGATCTGACTTGGGGTAGAGCAGAAATAAGTGAGGATCGCATGCCAACAGAGCAGCAACTGCAGGAATGTGGTTAAAGGATCATACTTCCTAGTCGGGCGTTGGTGGCGCACGCCTTTAATCCCAGCACTCGGGAGGCAGAGCCAGGCGGATCTCTGTGAGTTCGAGGCCAGCCTGGGCTACCAAGTGAGCTCTAGGAAAGGCGCAAAGTTACACAGAGAAACCCCGTCTCGAGAAACCAAAAATAAATAAATAAATAAATAAATAAAAAATAAAAAAAAAAAAGGATCATACTCCAGCTGCTCCCAGAAGATGGAAGAAACAAGGAACCAAGTTGTATCTAGACACTTGGGAGACAGTCAACATCCTGATTCGGTCCTGTCTACGCGTACTAATTTCAGTTTTCTGGTATCAAGAACTGTTAGAGGCTGGGTTTCAATAAGTACTTCAAGTTTGTGGTTGTTTGTCAGAGTGGTCAGAGGACACTAATATGATGCCCCAGCAGCTTTTAGAGTGGGAATGCTCACCTAGGGCTCCTTTGAATGCTATTTTCTCTGACAAAAATAAAAAAAAAAAATAAAACAATGGGGGAAAAGATAGGATTGAGACAAACTTAATTTATCTTTTTCAAAAGATGGACATGAAAGTGTCTTTAGCCTTGGCATTTACTCTGTTACTGACATTTTCTGGCTTCTATTTCCAAGTTTGCATTTTATTGATTGACTGGATTTTGATAACCGACACATTTTAAGAAACCATTATAATAGGAATAATTGGGTGGGAATATTCTTTCATAGTGGCTTACTTGATTTCAAGACATTTAAACATTATTTCAAATATTAAACAAGTAAAGCAGGCTGAATATATAATTGGGATTTTCTCATCATAGCTTGGCTCCAGAATAATGAATATAAGTCATTAATGGAAAGTTAATTGGGAACGTTGGCAAAGTTTATCTTGTATTTTGAGGATTGCATGCTTCACTTGATACCTAGTGTACATTTGGGATTTATTTGCACCACACCTCTGGGTCTAGTAGCATATTAAGTTATGAAGAATATTAGCATTGCTGCAAAACAATTACTTGTTCATTTGCTAACTGATTAAAATTCATGCATAATTTATTGAAATGAATAGAGATTTTATAAATAAATCTCCTTGTTCTCTGGGGTCCAAAAACAAAATACATATGCTAATATAAGGTTTCTTTTTACCGCCAACATCAAAAGTTTAATATGTAGTGGGATATTAGTCTCCTCAATGTGAATTTCACTTATAATCATGCTGTTAACCAATGTGTATGCATCTTAGCTGCTTTGCATATTGTGACAGTTCCAGTTTTGAGCTGTTGCTTTGATTCCTGACCCTTCTAGTTTTGCCTGACCACAGCAAGTGAAAGGAAACTGTTCAGTGTGTTGTTGGCATTCTTCAGGCCAGGGCGTGCACCACATCGAACTCATTACGTCACTTATACATGCCACTAGATTCAATATTAATTACTGGATTTAAGGTTTGGTTTTTTTTTTTTTTTTTTTTTTTTTGGGGGGGGCATGGGTAAGGCAAACAAACAACAACCAGAAATAAAGCCAATAGCATCACACACAGAGCCTGCTGGTGCATTTTAGAGATTTAGTCTTTTCAAGTCTCCTGTGAGAGTTTACTTGTGAAAAGACTCTGTAAAGTTAAATAACGCACTCATGTTTACCTTGTCATTACCGCAAAGGCGTTTGATTTTGAACGTTTGCCCCCTGGCTCCAGATTTCATTTTATATGCTCTTATTTCAAACAGCAATGAAAAAAAGGCTGTGTTTGTTTCTCATACTGGTTTATTCTGGCTTTGCCCCCATCCCTCACCCCCATCCCTCACTCCCTTCCCCTCTCTTTCCATCTTCCTTCCTCTTCTCTGTTGTTTGCTTTCTCTGGTGAATGTGGGGAGGCTTTTGATGTCTGAGATTTAGCATTTGATACACACACCTAAGTTCTGGTTGTGCAATACCTGTACATGGGTAGTTCAAGTAAGGTTTGCAATTTACAATTCAATTACCATGTTTTGTTTTGTTTTTTTTTCTCTCTTCATTCATCATGTTAAGTATCAGACCTCTTCCGGTCATTGGTGAGCCTTGAAATGAGTGAGACATTGTTGCTTGGTGGGAGAGTTTCAGTGAACTGTGAATTTAACATTGTTTCCTACCGTAAAAGAAATTAGTCAGTAAGTGAGCCATCTGGAGTGAAAACAAACATGTACTTAATGAAGCAGTCCAGTTTATCAGTAACATAGAATGCTTGGGAGACATTTGCATTTCCTGGGAGGTTCCTCTCTTGGTTCAGCTTAGCATGTAGAGAATGCAATCCCTTTCTGTCTTCCCATCTACTAAGAGTTTTGTAAGCTCTGGGTTGAAAGTTGTTAGGCTAATTGGTACATGTTCTTGGGATGAAAAAACCAACCTTGATCCTATTTTTATCTGACAAATGAAAACTCTTAAATGTTGGTATGGTTCAAGTGTTTCCTTTTGAGGTGAACATCATTTGTGAAACAGGCCATTGTTCACCTAGGACAAAATGTCAGCCATTACTGGTAAATATTTTTCCAAACCATTACAAGATTTATGTATGGGTAGTGTTTACAGAGCATGTGGTAACAAAGTCTTTCTGTAGAAATAGTGCTGGATGTCTACAGCACATACAGCACACAGAAGTTAGGGCCGTTCTCACTTTACACATGAGGATGGTAAATCACAACTTACATTATTTTGAGACAGCCAGTCTGAAAGCTCTTTCCTTAATGGGCCCATGCAAAAAGAGACCACTTATATTCATAGTTATTTCCAAAAGGGAGAGTTTCATCATGTCTATTATTCTTCACTTCTGTGCACTGTTTTTTTTATATAATATACAAGTCCCATTTAAAAGTAAAAAAAAACCAAAATCTCCTCCACATTATGTGAGTACCCAATGTACAGAACTTTGTCATTAGTAGTTAGTAAATATGTTATGTGTTTTTAGTCTCGTAAACTTTGAAGTTATATTCTCAAAACTAATTTTTAGAGATCCAGGCCTGATAGTCTTGACCCAGTTTTCTGGGTATTGGTAATTCAGAGGATTTTTAGGTTAGAAACCTTTTTTAAAATCATAAATCACATCCAAATGTTGGGCCCAATATAAAAATTCTTGATTTCTTTCAACTTGCCTAGGCTCGTGAGACCCTTTCTGTGGAGCCCCCCACTCCCATAGGTATTGTTATTAATAGTTCAAAAGTTACTGTTTGTGTGGCCTCGACTTGCACCTTTTCCAGTCTACTCTGACTAGGAGCACTGTGTGGTTATGTTAATAGCTTTCCTGTATGTGATTTCCTGTTACTCTTCAGCATTAATTCTTAAATCAATTTGGGGACAATTATCACCTTCTTAAGATTAATACTTTCTTTTTAAACCTTTCAACTCCCTGAGAAGTGTGAGAATGGTCGAGAAGGTGAAGGGAAATACCACCTGATGACAGTCTACCAAGAGACCCCTCTGCCCTGTATTCCAGTGGAAAGGCTGGGCAGACAGAACGAGCTCTGTGCAGTCCTCCAAGGACAGCCCAGCCTTTCAACCGTATTGCCATCAGGGAAAAACCTGCTCTAATACATTAGCCATCATTCCGTAAGTTCAGATGTTGAAATAATATTTTCCAAAGTTTCTGTCAAGCGTATCTTAAGCCACCCAAAATTAAATTGCAATGACCCTTTGACATTTGAGCTTAATAAGTGACCTGTGGTCTATCACGTGCTACTGCATGGGCCACGGATGTATAGTGATTGGGGATTTCTTCTCACCGCGAGTTTCAAGTTCCTAATCTGTGAGGTGGGTGTGTTTGCAGTCCCTCCCCGTTAGCTCATCTGCTGGAACTTGGAAGTTGCAAGAAGCAAAGCAGGAGCAGAAGCAAAAGTAAATAAAGAGAAGAAAATATCAGGGCCCACCTCCCTCCGCGTCTGATGAACCCCGCTCCTCTCCAGTGCTTTTCTTTACATCCTGTTGACTGCTGTGTATTGCCACATTCTCTCCTGGAAATGCATGTTTTTAAGAAGGGGAATCTTTTGCTAAATGGAACAAAAGCCTTCATAAAACCAACGGCTCTTTAAAATACAGTTGCTACATCATGGCTTTCCAAGTTAAATTTTCTTTTACTTTGTTCCTTCCTTTCCTTCTTCTCTCTCTCTCTCTCTCTCTCTCTCTCTCTCTCTCTCTCTCTCTCTCTCTCTCTTTTGACATGGGTCTGACCTATTAGCCTAGCCTGGTCACTATATTGACCTCATATTTGCAGCAGTCTTCCAACCTCTGCCCCCTGTGTGTGGAGATTACAAGCATGTGCCACCAACCCTGGTTCTGGTTATCTATTTACCATGTGCTTCTCAGTTGTTCACTATGCCTTTGGTTACAGATGGATATTACATATAGCATCTTTACTTATAACATATATGTTCCTGTTAATATATCTCTGTTTGGGAGTTGAGATTCTTACCTAACTAGAGTATACACATATCTGTCTTTCCTAGAACCACCCAGACCCATTGCCCCTCCCCAGCTGCTTGGCGTGGGGCCTACTTACTTGCTGATCCAACTCAACGCGAACTCCATCATTGGGGATGGCCCCATCATCCTGAAAGAGGTGGAATATCGAATGACATCAGGATCTTGGACAGAAACCCATGCGGTCAATGCTCCAACATACAAGTTATGGCATTTGGATCCAGATACAGAATACGAGATCCGTGTTTTGCTCACAAGACCCGGTGAAGGGGGAACAGGACTCCCAGGACCACCACTGATTACCAGAACCAAGTGTGCAGGTAAGTAAGGCTTGATACCTGGCTAGGCCCTTGGGAAGGAATTAACAACCACAATTAACACACATATGGTATTCAAAGTTTTGATTATTTGGTGTGTGATTTAAATATACTGTTTTTGATTGAATTTTTTTATTTGACAATTTCATATATGCATAATATGAATTCTGATTGTTACAGTCCCTGCTCCCAAGGCACACCCTTCTAAGAGGTTCACTGAATTGGGTTCTTCATCACCTTGTTTGTGTAATAGTATGCCTGATTTAAGAGCATTTGGGGTACTCCTTTGAATCTATCCTACTATTTGATAAAGCCAGAGTGTTTTCTTGTACAATAACTTTGATGAGCTTTCTGTTTTCTGTGCAAAATGTCTCTGGTAGCTCTAAAGCATTTTCCCTTCAGGTTAATACTGTAAACATTTTTCCCATGGAGAAATGATCTTTCTCCATGATTTTATCTTCAGTGTCGTGGTCATATAATAGAGATAAGAAAATGGACTCTAGGACTAGAGAGGGGAGCTCATTTAAACTATGCCTGCCCAACAAACACGAAAGCAGTCCAGATCCCAGCACCCAGAGAAAAACTGAGTGTGTTTATGCACAACTGTTATTCCCCTCAGGGATTCTAAGACAGGCCAATCCACAGAACTCACAGGCTCTAGGCCATTTGTGAGTTCTTAGCTGAATGAGAGACTGCCTCAAAGAATTAAGTGGAAACAGTAGAGAAAGGTGCCCTGCATCAACCTCTGGCCTCCGTATGCACACGCAGGTAAAAATAGAAACAAATGAGAAATGACTGTACAGGGTCCCTCAGTGAGATAATTCTCCCATGTAGGAGATCCTGTTGGCGATTAGCTTGGCAACTTGACACCTCCTAGAGATATCGCAGAAAGTTTCCTTTGTGTTACTGCTCTGACTCTGCCTGAAAGAGGGCCTGTAAACAATACCCCTCAAAACATAAGAAAATTACAACATACCATGTTCTCTGTTATATCGTATTAGAGAAATTCTTAGCTATGCAAAGATAAAACATTTGATTGCCTGTTATTTGAGTGCATTTTTACTTTAATACTTATTCTTAAAATGATAATTTTTAGTTTAAGGGGACATTTTTGTGTCAGTGAACCATTAAATGAAAATACACACACACACACACACACACACACACACACACGCACGCACACACACACACACACACACACCTTGAGCACTTAAATAGGCAATTTCTGAAAATAGAAAACTTTACCACGGGAAGCTATGAGAATATTGAGTACTTATAAAATGTCTTCTTGAACATCTGCTTATTATTTACAATTTTTGTTGGGCTCTTCACCAAGAATTCTGACTTAGCGCACACTAGTCGATAAATATTTTTATTGCAATTAAGTTTCTATAAATGATTAACACCTGTATCGAGTGTTTAAAGCTTACGTTGATTCACTGGTTTGGCGGTTAGGAAGTAGAGTTCACGAATGTGTTGATTGGCGTCTGCTTGCATGTGGCAGGTGAAAGCCCCAAAGAAGTTTTTACTGTAACTCGTATTATCCCATGGCTCAGCTTGAATTTCACCATTGGTTTTTAGATGTTCTGTAGACCTGTGACCTCTTCTACGAGGTTTTGTGAGGAACTGTTCTTAGGATACTAGAGCAACTTTCTGCAGGGAAGGCGAGCTGACCTCACAGCCTCAAATAGTCAGAGAAGTCCTTGCAAAATGGTAAAACTGATGAAATTGAAAAGCTCACTCCCTACTCCAAAGTTAATATCTCATGCAAACATTGATGACAGTTGAGAGTCTATTTTACTAAAGATAGTAACTACATATACTTTTTTACAGAAATTAATCTTTCAGTATTTAATCTTCATAAATTCTACTATAATTGTAATAGTTGATAACGATATGCGGTTCCAGTAGTCTTCCTCTTGACTTTGTCCACACTTCTTAAATATCTACTGTGCTTTCTTATTTTTTATTTTCATCAGAATAGGCCATTAGGAATTAACAGCCATACAATGGATTTTTATGAAACTGTTTAACCTCAAAAGTACTTGGGACTCATTATTGGTGAGTGAGGTGTGAAGACTAAAAGTAAATGTTTTTAGGGCCATCATGCTGTATTAAGTGGATGAAAACACCGTGTTAATGAATATCGATTTTGTTCCGTATTGATGCGTGTGTTCAGAGCGTATTGAACCAACAGAAGGGAAAATATGACTGGAAATCACTATAAGAATAGCCTCATTTAGGGGAGAGAGTAGAGTAAGAATATCTTCCAGTCATAGCTACTTCCAGCTTAGAAACATCTTGACATTTAGAAATTGTATGGGCCCTGTAATCTGGTTCCTTATTTGAGAAACATTCAGTTTGTGTACTCATCATGAATTTTAATAATATCAGGTCCAATCAATTGTCCTTTTACTTCCAGATACAGGAATTTCAGACCATCTTTCACCCATGATAAACCTTTGCCAACGTTTGTTGTAACTAGTATCTTTCCAGAGTTACGCTTACCACCGGGTGGTGGTGGTGCAGCCCTTTAGTCCCAACACTCAGGAGGCAGAGGCAGGCGGATCTCTGTGAGTTCAAGGCCAGCCTGGGCTACAGAGTTGAGATCCAAGACAGGCACCACAAGTACACAGAGAAACCCTGTCTCAAAAAGACAAAAACAAACAAAGTTACACTGATATAGATTTCCAGGGGAAAGCACTATAGACTAGATTTTTGTTAAGAATGTATTAGATCTGAGATCACTGTTCAAAGTCAATATTAAGATCAGTATTAAGTTCTGACATTTGCAAAGGAGGGAAAGCTCATGTAGTAATTTTAAACATAACCTGAAGAGCAAAATCAGAATATAATTTAGAAAAATCACAAAATTGGTATTAGTTTAAATCATGATGCATTTCTTCTACTTCTCTTCAAGATTCATTTCCTTTTCTCCAAATTACAGCTTCCCAAGTCATTATGAACATCACCATTGACCTCAAACAGGGACCACAAAAAGCAAGATCTAAAGCAACCCACAGAAACTATGCTATTAGCTGATTTTTAGCAGAAATTTCAAAAGCTTTAAAATGCTCTGTAATTCATAGGAACGATCCCATTGAGACTTCAGGATGAAACTTCTCATCTAATGCTATCAAACTCTACTTGCCATGAACAATGGTGTTTACACAGAATTGAGTTCTGTATCTACAAAACATCCTCTTTAATCAGGAAAGACAGCATATTGAATAAGTGTTATTTATTTTCAAATAGTTATTTTTATACACCATGTGCTAAATATGTTAAATCACCAAAACATCTCAAAGGTATAAATTCTTCCTGTGTTCTCTCTCTCTCTCTCTCTCTCTCTCTCTCTCTCTCTCTCTGTATGTGTGTGTGTATGTTTCTCTTGCTTTATATTTCTGTCTATATCTGTGTATTTATGTATCTCGTAATTTGAAAAATATAATATTATTTTCTGCCATTCTTATATTTTGTTATACCAAGTATAATACTGGCCATAGAGTAAAGTAATTACTATGCACTATTTTTTCAAGTTTCACTTTAGGGGCACTTTTAATATTTTGTGTCTAGTAGTAGTAAAAGTCATTTGGAAGACATCTGCCAGCAAATAATTTTCCAACCAGGAAAGGCTTTCCACTGTGCACATTGTTTACAAGCTTACATTTTTAAAGGAGAAGTGTATGGCTAAGTCCACACATAAAGTTTTGTGTCACATGATGTAATCTCACCAATCCGAGTAATAGAAGATGGATAAACAAAAATTGTAGCCGATAGAACCTGGGGCACGTGTGTGACTAACGTATTCCCTGAAAAAGCACAGCTTAATGTCCCCAGCTTTGCTTGTACTGAAAGCAAAGGACATTGGTGCTGAACACTCAAATG
>CABHPQ010166926.1:15800-46241 GCA_902168405.1 Peromyscus aztecus
TTTGCTTGTACTGAAAGCAAAGGACATTGGTGCTGAACACTCAAATGGGCGTCGCATTTTAACCATGTAACCCGTCCCACCCCAAAGTGTGTTAGTTCACCATTTTCTGAAAATGTCCTGCCTAGCTGGTAAAGCGTTTTTGTTTACCTTCGAAGGCACATTAAAATCATTTGGTAGATGCAATTACCTGCTCCAGGGTCTCTCAAGTTGGTAGAGGCCGTAATTATGTATTGTAGTGGCTGAAGCCACCTACGCCTCTGTTTCAAGCTTCTCCATGAACCCAAGGCAAGTGATTATTTCACTCTTAGTCTACAGCCTGACCCATGTCATTGTTCACATAATGTTTCTTCAGGCATTTTATAAATTTTAAAAAGTGCCATAAAAGTGAAGTTGCCTTAAGTGGGAAGTAATTCAAAGATTCTGTAGAACAATCTGAGAATGTATACTTGCTTTTTTCTTTTTTTCCTCCGCTGTCTATTTCCTCTGGGTATACCATCTGGCATATAAGCAGAACAAAAATACTGTTTCTCCTTCTTATTAAATGGAAATAAAATATGCCATCCTCAGGAACTCTCTACATTGCATGCTTTCTCGATTGCACATTAAAATTGTTTCTTTAAATTATCTCCTGCCTCTGGATAAGTCTTCGTGGAATTGCTTAGTGATTAGCTGACATTTTGACAGCATCTCCTTCATAGGCAAGGTCAGTCGTTCAGAGTGTCCACAATGTAATATATTTACACATTTGGGGATACTACTCTGTACTCTTAGATTAAAGTTTAATGCTCTTGGCAGTTTTTAGCAGACATGTAGATCTATGAAACAGTGAGAGGAAGAAGGTCTTCATTTAAGAGGAACATTTACTGAACATGTATTTCTTCTGCCCTGAATCCAGAGTAGAGAAAAGAAATCATCGATGGACGTTTTCCACATTCCACAGTTTGTGGCATTAAATATTGGCCCTTTAGCTATGGCTTCATCAGCATAGGAATATTGATTTTTACTCTGGTCCAAGATAGTTATCTGTCTTAAAGACTAGTTACCACTGACACTCAGCCTAGAGCTTGGAACAAAATAAAATTGGTTTTTAAAAATTGGTTTGGTTTAATAGTGTTAGAGTGGCTATTTCTTCAGTTTAAATTGAAGGCTTGTATCAATGTGTTTTTTCATTTATAAAGATATTTTGACTTACCCGTGATTTGTGTGTTATTAAAATCATTTTTGAGTTATGACTTGAATAAAAACAAGGATTCTGTTATTGAGGTCAAGAAAATTAAAGATGGTGCTGGAGTGATGGCTCAGCTGTTGAGAGCACATGGATTTGGCGTCTGGCAACCGCATTGATCAGCTTACAACCTCTGTAACTCCAGCTACTGGGTATCTGATGCCTTCCTAGCCTCCTCAGGCACTCACAGGCATGTACATTCATACCCCTCACACATAGAGGCACATACCCATACCTATTTTATTTTTAATGAAAGAAAAAAAGAAAAGATAAAATCTATAATAAAACTGGTATAGGACTAGGGAGATGCTCAATAGTTATGGTGCTTACTGCAGAAACAGCAGATGTGAGGAATGGTGTTCAGTTCCCAAGCTGTCACATACGTGCTGGTCGGGCATTATGGCTTAGCTGTTATTCTAGCTGCAAGAAAGCAGGAGATGTGCTAGACTAGGTCCCTGTGTAAACTGACTTTATCAATGAAGTCTTGGTTCAGTTGAGAGGCTCAGACCTCAATAAATAAGGTAAAGAGCAAACAGGGGACACTCCACAAGTCCACCTGTGGCTTCCACATTCACATTTACCACTCACGTACATGCACACCTCCACATATGTGTGCACTGATACTTAGGTGAACATACATAATACACACATTTGCATAGAGATGAATGCCATATGTACACGAGAAAGGAAATATAAAAGTAATGAAAAACAGATCACCAATTTTCTTAACAGTCAAAAAGTTATACCCCATTCCATTTCTTTCTTTTTAGTGAATAATGATCTGATTTTGTTGTACAGGCTGTATAGTCTTTATTCTGTTTGAAAAGCACTTGTTCCCAAGATGTGTTCGGGGCTTGCTTCTTTGTTTACAGCACTAGTTTAAGTGTCAACGCTTCACTGTGACATGGGTCAAGCCTTGGATGTCAACCCTGACTTGTAAACAGAGTGAAGTGCAAGGAGATGCCAGTACCATTCCAGGCAGAGGGAAGTACATGGTTCACTCAGTTGTAAACACTGTTGGTGCTCGGTGGATCTAAGTAGAGATGGATTCAGTGGAGTATTGACCCGCGCTAGGCTTCTGGTTGAATTGTGGTTGCTGCTAAGCTGTGGCCAGCTCTAACATGTTCCTTGTGTAGAGCTGACTGAAATTACCCACTTTGATTTTACAAAGATTATCCCATCTCTGAGGAGTATGATCCAAGGAAGACCCAGTGGCAGACATAACATGAAAATGCATTTATTATTGCATATGCATGTGTGCTTTTATGTATATTGCTATAGAGAAGACTGTAGGGTGTGTGTGTGTGTGTGTGTGTGTGGTACAGGATACACATATCCTGTAATCGTTCCTTAACCTTATTAGTATATCAGATCATTAATAGGCAACCTATAAATACTATCATTCCTGATCATTAAGAGCGTCATTTTTCAAAGAGAGATTTTTCAAGTATTTTGTAAGTGCTCTTATTTTATTTTTTCAAGTCCCTAGATTTCCCAGTTTCAGTCATATGCTTATGAAACCTACAGCACAAAATACTGTTTTAGACGAGAAAGTAGCACAAGGGCTGCTGTGATTTTGATGGTACATTTATTTCATGCATTTGATTGCAAACCCTAGTTCTACCAATTGCCATCCTCAAGACTGAAGATGTATATTATATGACAGCATGACAAGATCTTACCCCCAAGACTCTAGTTTTGTAACCATACCAACCAACCAACAAGCAAACAAGCATAAATTTTATGGTAAAAATACAAAATGCTGGGATTGAGTGTGTTGCTTAGAGGTGCAGACACATCTAACATTTGTGAGTGACATGGTTTATTCCCCAGCAATAATGGTGATTTAAAAAAAAATTCAGAAATATGGGGCAGCTTCTCATCAGAGAACACATTTTCTTTAAGCACTGGTAACTTTTCTAAACAGAGATGGTCTCACGGTTGCTTTGCAAAGACCCTGAACTTATTCCCAATTCCTTACCTATAATATAATGCATATAACAAGTCCCACCCCATAGTGACCATGAAGGTAGTTCAGTTGATCCTTTTGCTGTCCTCAAGGAATCTGTAATAATGAGGAAAGTGCTAAAAGGAATGATATAATCTACCCTATAATTTCAGTCATCAGAATACTGCCATTTCTGTGACTCTCTCTGGAGCTCATAATTTCTAGGAATATATTCTGTGTTTCAGGCATGGGGTGCTGGTAACTGACATGAGAGTTCTACTGGTGGGCTATTGTATTTAGGTCACTCAGCACCAGGGTCATGAAAGAAGAACACATATGGAGTCATGTTGCATGCTTCCTTTCTTGTAGTGGGCTTAGGAACAGGATGTATGGTTATTCACACAGCTCAGCTCTGTTCACAGTTCCTTAAAGCTAACAGCATCAGGAAAAATGTAATTACCTTTACTAACTAGAGTTTGGGTTGTCTTCGGCATCAAGATTTCTCAGCTGCCTTACATTGTTGATGAAAAGCATTTGGCAACCCATGAAAATGACACTGTATTTATTTATCTTCAGTGCTTAACCACATGTTGAGTTGGTTAATGGTATCATTAAGTACTTTTTATTGGCTTCATTTGTTTTTTATTGAGTTTTGCATGTTACAGTCAAGCTGACAGGTGGAAATAATCATCAATCTTATGATATGTCACAAACTTCCCCTCAAGTCCTAGGATTTTTATTTGATATTGATAGCAAATAGATTTTTTTTAAAGCAAATGGAAAATTTGATACACTAGTGATGTCTTAAATAGATACACAGCCTTGTCTGATGAAGAAAATAACCTAAGTACAATTAAAATGCTGTAGAATCAACATGAAGAAAAGTGAGTTAACTATGGGAACAAGTTCAAGAGTACAGCCTGTGAGCACCTGACCTCTGTGATTTATCACAATAGTCCAGGTTTTTTCCTGATTGAAATTTACTTTTGCCTTCAATTATCATCCTGTGCTCAGTCCCTTATTGAATTATAACATGTATTCTTAGATTTAAAATAAGAAAAACAAATAATACTAAGGCAAAAAAAAAACCCATGCAATCATTCATCACTTACTCATTCTCTAACTTACTCACTCATTCGTTGAGTTTGATGGATGGTGCAGAGATAACGCTATTTGGTATTTTTTGAGCCCATTTATCTGTATCTATCCAGTTAGTACTTGGAAGTTTGGTCAATCTGTACAGTTTCTTCGTGATAAAAAACCATTTTCATCATTTAATTTGACTCAATATAAATCTAAACATGGGACCATCCACTTAAGAAATCATTTTCCTGCTGAGTGGTGATGGCACATGGATTTAATCCCAGCACTTGGGAGACTGAGGTAGGTGGATCTCTGTGAGTTCAAGGACAGCCTGATCTACAGAGAGTTCCAGGATAGCTAGGGTTACACCGAGAAACTCTTTCTCAACCCCGCTCCCACAAAAGAAGAAGAGTCATTCTCCCATCTTTGCTGTCTGGTTCTGACATATGGTATCGTGGTGCCTAATGATTCTATCCTCACTCTTTATCCATCTTATGTGGAAACACAGGGGGAGAAAAAACAAACACACTCAAAAGAACGATCTATTAAGTGAATTTTATTTTAGAGTCTTGAAAGCTATATTATATTTTGTGATCCCAGTAGAAAATGAACTCTAAAGGGTAGGAAATCATGCTTTTCAAGTAACCTCAGGCAAAATCTATGCGAATTCATCTGTCACTACATATGACATGGCCTAGAAATCACTGGGTGATGTCTATTTTAATTGTCTCAGATGAACCTTCTCAGTGAGGTTGATTTTGAAGAATAACTACTCTTCTATTTCCTCGTCAATATTGTTATTTTTACATATTGCTACATATTTGCTCTTCAAAGCATGTAATAAAGAATCAGAAAAACATAATTTTTATCTGTTACTTACCACAATCTATTTACTAAGTCCTTTGTAAATATGTCCCCTACATTCAAAATGTTTCCCTAATATTTTGTACTATTACAAATTATGTATGTGTGTGTGTGTGTGTGTACACATTCTTTTCTAAGAGTAGTATATTTCCTTTTATGGGTAGGTTTTTTTTTTCTGGGTGGTGGTGGTGGTTAGAAACCATTTTAAAGGCTATGTTGCCAGAGAATGCACAGTAATTCTGTTTCAGAGTCTTTCCCCTACTCTTCCCTCACTTCTAGCGAATTCTTGCACTCTAGGTATCTACAGAAATCACTCATGTGACTGACTTCTGATCCAACAGCCCATTCAGCATAGGTGGAGAAGATAAGATAGTGTGGCTCCAACTCTGTATCTTTGGAGCTTCCTTACTGGACATCTCACGTTCGGTAGACTATATCAAATCCATACACCCAAATAATTTTTGTAAAATGTACATATAAAACAGTAGGACCGGGGAGAGAGACATCACCTTCGGTACAGTGTTTAGAACACGTGAGTTCGATTTCCAGAATCCATGTTTTATTTTTCTTTTAAAGTGGACATGGTGGCACGTGATTGTAATTAATACTAGTGCTCGGAGGTGGGAAGGAAGGTCACTAGAAGGCAAGCCTTGCCTGCTCAATGAACTAACTCCAGGTCAGTGAGACTCCCTGTATTAAAATGCAAGTTAAGACAGCATTTGAAAAACAACACTCTAGAGTGACCTCTCATCTCTACATGCACACACGTGTGCGTCCCTTGTGTGCATGTGTCGGTCAAGGAATAATTTCTTGCACAGGACTTTCTATCATTAATAGATCTTGGAATGGAACTCAGGCCATCATGGCTTGGAACTCATAAGTTTCTTTACCCACTTAACAATCTTGCCAACCCGCAAAGAACATTGAAAAAACCTTTCTCAGTACTGTCATATTTGTATGAATGTTGTGACAATATTGTTTGTCTTCATTTTCCTATGGCTATGCCTGTGGGTGTTGCTTTAATTGCATAAAATACATGTAATTTTATGTTCTGCCTATTTTAGCTGTCATCCTGTCATCTTTTTTCCCCGTGTTTCTGCTGGACAGTTCATCATCTCTCATCACGATTTACTATTCTGCTCCATCCATGTGCTGAGATTTATTTAGCCTGTCTTCTGTCCCTGGCAGTTTGGACCCAGTCACCGCTATGAATTCTAAAATAAAAATCATGTGATTATCTTCCCATGTCTTCAATGTTGTTGACACACAGTGTTCAATTATTTAGTTTTCCCAAATATTTATAATGATGCCGTTATGAACAAACTTGTGCATCCCACCATGCAGTTACCGTGAGAGGAAGTATTTTATAATTCTTCATCTCCAGCTTCCCCATGAATCACTGCTCTGGCCACTTGGGCTCATTAGTCAATTGACTTAATCAGTATCCCAAAGCTACTAGATTAGAAAGGAAGGGTGTTTTACATGTTGTGTTTTCTTTGTGTGTCTCCTGTATGTATGGCAGACAGTATGAAACAGCCCACTGTTCTAAGATAAAAGTTCTTTGGGGGCACTCAGATTCTAAGGAATCATAATCTGTAACCTGTATCTGTTGCTTATGATGCACTGGGCAGGGCATTCCAGTCTTGAGTGTAGATCAGGGCTCTCTAAGTGCTGGCCTGGGCTGAGTTCCTCAGTTTCTAAACACAGTTTCCATTGTTTAGAAAATGGATCAATAAGCATGCATAGATGAGCTCTCTGGCTGTGCAAGCTGCATGTCTGAAAGATGGGTAGAGTTCGGAGGAGAACAGAAGCCTGCTCTGCATCCTTAGCCTAGAGTGCAGGGGCTGTTAGTCTCCCACAGGGTACTTGCATGCACTATATATTTTGTATGCTTAATGGAACATCTCTTTGAGAATTTGGATTTTCTTCCTGTTTATCTGGGTTACTATTTTAATGCAGTCATTTCTTATGCATGAGTATGTGTGCACAAACTAGTAACAGCAAAAACAAAACAAAACAAAAAGGTAAAGTAAAAAAAAAAGTGCATATTGGGATTTAAGGAGCTGTGCTGTGGGATGTTTTGTATGTTAAGTGTGTTGCTCTGATTAGTTCAATAAATAAAACACTGATTGGCCAGTAGCCAGGCAGGAAGTATAGGTGGGACAAGGAGAGAGGAGAATTCTGGGAAGTGGAAGGCTGAGTCAGAGAGAAGCTGCCATGAAAAGCAAGATGTAAGGTACCGGTAAGCCACAAGCCACGTGGCAACTTATAGACTAATAGATATTGGTTAATTTAAGATATAAGAACTAGATAAAAAAAAAAGCCTGCTGTGGCCATACAGTTTGTAAGCAAAAAAAAAAAAAAAAAACAAACAAACAAACAAACAAACAAAAAAAGATGGGTAGAGTTTTATGAAGCAGCAGGTCAAGAGAGTTCTGGTTATAATTTAAGGTTTGGTCATCAGTAAACTCTATGTTTGACTCTGGCTCTTGTGCCTCCCAATGAATAACTCACTCAGTCTCTCTAGTGTCTCCACTTTGGTCTGTACAATAAGGGTGAGGAATTGGAACTACCCCTCTAGTATCTGTGAGCTAATCAGTGAGCAAAGTGCCAAACTTCAGCAATGCTTCTAAATTTTCCGGGAATTGTGTCTCTGGTTGTGAAATGACTTTTTTAAATGAAGTAGATAAGCTTCTACGTGTGTGAATTATTTTTTACGCAAAGGTATATGCACCAAACCCACCTTGCTTATTTGCATATAGTGGTTGACTGTGTATGGCTGTGGATGTGTGCTTTACCTTTCTGTGGGAAATACTATGTAATGCTTCCCTCTTTGTCTTGGGGAATGAAAACTGTAGCAGCAGCAGTATTACAGAATGGAACAGTGGCCAGTGTAGCGTTCCTTTGTCACCACTATGGAAGAACAGAAAGCATGTTTTCTGTCTGCTACTGAGATAGTCAATGAAGCGTGCCTCCTTAATGCTGTGTTAAACCCACATGAAACAATATGTGATAAGTGATGTCATTGAAGACATCCCTCCTTACATGATGAAGAGTCTAAACACGCAGAGAATCTGAAAAAAAACAAAAAAAACAAAAAAAAACCTATGCAGTCAACAGGCCTCTACCTGCCATTGCGCTATGTGTCAGGCTTTTGGGCTTGATACCCTCAATTTATCTTTGCTTTCATCTGTTAATACATTAGTTATTAACACAAGCAACAGAATTTTTTTTTAAAAAAAGAGAATCAATTGTTTAAATGTTTTATTAGAATCTTTAGAATGGCTTGTTTTCCAAAAATAATTCTCTAGTGATGGTTTACGGAAAGGAGCGAGAGATTGCCGGGAGATTCGAAGGCTGCTAGTTCGTTCAGTCTAAGCAAAAATTGATCAGGGCTTGAGCTGAAGCAATGGAGATAAGAATTCCAATGAGAAGGCCAGGCTGGAAGAGATTGGAGATGTGCAATCTGTAGAATTTGGTGACACATGGGAAGTGAATTCTGGCTTGGAAATTAAGGTGTAGTGACAGACTTTCACTTAAGGAGTAAAACTTTTGGGTCAATCTCATAAAAAAAAATCTGTTTTTTTTTTTTTTTTTGAGAAATTAGGTAGTGGTAGGCAATTATATTCATGGATCTGTGGTTCAACAAATAAGGCAGAGAGCAGGGCA
The DNA here is from genome assembly GCA_902168405.1 of Peromyscus aztecus. Lineage (NCBI taxonomy): Eukaryota > Metazoa > Chordata > Mammalia > Rodentia > Cricetidae > Peromyscus > Peromyscus aztecus. The sequence goes on from CABHPQ010166926.1 coordinate 24,590, forward strand.
TACAGATTTGAATGTTGCTACCATTTCATTTCTTTTGTGGGTGTCAGGGTACATCCTGAATTAGACATTAAATTGTCTTTTAGCTTGACTTTTTAACAATATCTAATGGCATGGGTGTTATGGATGGAAACTCTTAATGATTCACATAGAAATCAGTAGATTTTATAATAGATTGGGTTGTATTTAAGAATCAAACTTGTTCAATGTATACTTACCCAGAACCACCAGTTTGGTGAATTGTGACCATGCCTTGGTGCGTCTAAAGTTTGCTCTCTAATGGGCAGTCAGAGCGTGACGGTAGCTCTGTGGATGGTGGCGAGTATGGACTTCTGTTTAAGAGGGCTGATACGGCCAGTCCTAGACTGACTCTCCAGTAGCTAGGGTTCAGTTAGTGTTTCTATCTTCTTTACAACATTGCTCTCTCACTTCCTATTGTCTCTCATGTTAAGAGTATGGACGCCCATTTGCCAAACTGACAGTTTTCAGGCATCTTCTTCGGACACCCCAAGACCATGTGAATGGTGATTAACAGCCACCTACCCATGCTTCTTCTTATTTAGGTGGCTATTAGACACAACAGATAGTGTGGTGGTCGGGGCCTGATGTAAGTGGTAGTAAGTAGCCCTCCTCCCCCAATTCTAACTATGAGCACTTTGATTATGGTCTATACAGTCTAATTCTGCAAAGCCTCAAATCAGAAGCCTCTTTAGAACAAAAGTAAACATTTTGACTTTCTGGGGATTTTGACTAGTACAGGGTAAGTAAGTGTATATCTCTACTCAGGGGAAAGCGGGGATGTTTATATCTATCTGACTTCAGTGGAATGTTCTTATAAACTGAGAGAAGTAGGTCAGCAAGACTGAGTTATTTTGTTCTAAGATCTGCAGAACAAATCTCCTAAGGAAATAACTCCGCAGCTGCCTGTTATTAGGAAGAAAAGATGGGGTACATGTCCGTGACTCATTCCCAAAACAGGCGTGGACTGTCGTATGAGACATACAGGATAAGGATTTGTTGCCATGATTTAAGATGATCTCTTTTCATTTACAATGTTTTCATTATTTTAGAAATTGCTGAGAAGCCCTCCTTAAAGCTGTGGTTAGTCAAATCATAATTCCGTTGGGTATAGTTCTAGAAAAGATTCCCCTAATAATAGGCCTCCAGCTTTCTGTTTCTTTAACAGATTCCTGAGATTTTCAATGTAAGAGGGAAGGTTGGTTTTGCTATGTGGTTTCAGAAGATTCAGTCTATGACTGGTTGGTAATGATATTATGGTATTACAGTAGCCCAGGAGTGGGTGGCAGAGTCCACCAGGAAAGGAAAGGGAAGGCAAGGGAGGAGAGGGGAGGGGAGGGAGAGGGGAGGGAAGGGGAGAGAAGTGAAGGGAAAGGAAGAGAAAGAGGAAGGGGTGGAGCGCCCATAATCTCCTTTGAAGGCATACATACCTCCAGTGACTTCACTTCCATTGTCGTCTGGTATATCGTTGATGAAACTGCCAGGCATTCTAAGACTAAGGTCTTTATTTTCTCAGAGCTGAGCAATCACAGTGCAGCCCGTCCCTCAAAGCTTGCATCGCCTCACCACAGTACCACTCTGGAAACCAAGCCTTCCTCACGCTGTGCTTTGGGAAGGCTTAGGTGTTGAACTCTAGCAATCCCCTCAAGTTTGCTTGATGGGTGCATTAATTTTCACTTAAGACCATGTATTTGTACCATTACTTTGGAGAAACTGGTTTTGCGAGAAACAAATCTGGATCTCTGCCAAGCCCTGGGAGACAAGCTTGACAGAAGAATATATATATATATATATATGTGAACTTGTAGTTAAAATGGGGTGGTGTTACTATCATCTCAATTATAAGATCAAGAATTTTTCTGATGAAGAGATTTGTTCGGAATTATAAATACCCTTCTTTTAATATCCAAGAGGGTGCAATTATAGCCCTGCAATGTAGAACTCATCAGAGTCTGAATAATAGAAATAAATGTGTACCTGCCTGCAGGAGAACAAGAAAGGTTGCGTGTGCCTATGTACACAACATTTTAATTTTCCTGAGACCGATAAGATATGTATTATATTGTTACTTTGAGCAAGTAGTACTGCATATGTCTTCATTTAAAAATGTGTTCTCAGCTTGGACAGGTGGCATTTACCTATTTGGGAAAGGAAAATGGTTTGGCAGACTAACAAGGCATATTACAAGCACCTGCCTTGAATGGAATGCAAGCACCTAGACATTTTCCATCTCTGCCCACTGCTAAGGTGCTCACGTTAGCAGCCCCCCAACAACCTCATGCTTGTGGCAATCATCATGCACTGTCATATTTTTGAACTAATATGAAAGTGCAATTCAATCGTTTTGACAAATACTGCCTCGCTTCTGGCTTGGCAAATTTTTGTCACTCAAACCTCGCTGCTATGTAAGTAGGTTGTGACATGCTGCCTGAAATGACTCTGGATTAACTGGATTGATCAAAAATTATTTTTTTGCTTGAGATGTTCCAATTTTTCCTGTCTAGTTTCTCTTCTACATCCCACACCCTCTCTTCAGTTACTGAGTTCAGATTGCTCCACATTCCTTGTTTATTACAAATATGGGAAACTATTATACTGAGCCGTGTTGTAGAGGAGAAGGAAGTTAATGTGTATCTCTACACATACCGGCTCACATATGACCTCGACTTCTGTAAAGACCGATTATTCATTATTCATCCCCGCAGCACTTAAACTCCTTTCTAATGCACAGTTGTTGGAGATGTGAGCATTCCACATGTTTGCATGTTGATTTTATTATTGCAAGTTTTATACTTCCCAGGTGCCCTTTGCAATGATGTGTAGAGTGGAGGCAGTGTTTTAAATGTTTTCCCTTGATCAGACAATGTCTACTTAGCTTATGAAGCTCAGTGGTATCATTTTGAGAGAGCAGCAAAATGCAATTTAGTCTTAATTGAAGGAGGCTGATAATTTGGAAATAATTTTGAGACAATTTAAAGCAATCAATGTCAGAAAACTTGTTTAAAAAAGCCTGTTGGAAGTCATACAAGGAAATAATTTTCTGTATGTTTTTGTTTAATTTAAAATGAGATATTTAAGACTTCATCATGGCAAATATTAAAATAATTAGGTATCTTAACATCTGATCTAGCAATTTATTATAACATAAATTTAACTTTAATTTCATTTTTAGAGTTATTTCTAGCAAACAATAGGTCAATGTAATATTTACTTTAAATGACTTTTTATTTTCATCTCTGTATATACATTTCTAGGCGACCAAACAAGTTGTAACAGTTCATGTCCAGGGGTGCATGCTTCTTCATTCATGTTTATGAATAACAAGACAAGTCAGACACTGGACTAATTCTAGTAAAGCTGTTTGAGTCTTCTGAAGTGTTGTTGTCTGGGAGGAAAGCTGGATATTTTGTTCAAAAGTGTGTATACTTTATTTCTAATGATTCCTGGAAGTTTTCAGAACTCTATGGCTCTGTGTTCATGAAGTTCATAGTAGCAATGATAAGTTTTCAGAATATGTTATTAAAGTAGCCTTTGTTTCACTTATACAGAAAGGCGTACATTCTTCTAGTCTTACTAAGTTCAAAATAAATTTAATTTGCAATTGCTTTACCTTAAATTTGTAACAGGCTATAAAATTGACAAGGAATTTTGTATGCGCTGTGACAGTGAAGTTAAGGAAAGAAATGGATCAGATAATAGAAGGAAACAAAAGATCTTTTCTGAACATCCAAAATGTTTAGAGGAATCAATAGATCTGATGCTGAATTAATTACAAATAAAGGCAAGGTCTTCATAATCATGACTACTGTGTTTACTGTTATTTGCAAAATATGTGATACACACAGTCTCCCAAAGTACAAACTGCTCAGTTGTTGACACAAGGTTACATAATCAGTCATTGCAAGGACCCAACAAGAGTTATCTCTTTGTTGAGATAACTCAGGCTGGGACTGGCCTGAACTGGAAGATGCATCAAAACATGACTCCAAAATCCATGAAGGATGCCACCATTTTCATCAGGAAATAAACCTGTAGACATCTCTTGAGTCCAAGAGTAAGGAAAGAACCATTACTGTGTGTTTGTTATATTCAAGAACAAAGCAGAAAGAACTACCCAAAGGAGTTCCATCATGGACGTTCTCATGTAGTCCTTGGGGACATCTCTGCCATTTGTCACTACTAGTTCTTCGTCTCAAAGTCATGAAGAAGTTGATTTTTAAAAGGCAACTCTTCTAAGAACAGTTCATAGTATATGCAGGGAAGTCAGATTAGTCAGAGTCTGAGAAACTCTGCCTTTGTGAACATCAAGCAGGAGGACTCTTATCATTGAAATTTAAATCAGAAATTGATTGGCCATGGAGAATTTTGATAAATATGAAGGATAAACTTTAGAAATACATATATTACTTTTCTATTTTACTCTAGATTTTTGTATTCATGAATATGAAAACTTTTAGTTTCATGTCTAAAATTATCCTATTTCTGTGACTTAACCACTTAGATACCCATCCACTATTTGTTATTATAATTATTTTCAGTTTTTAAAAATATAAATGTTGTTATGAACATGCTTGAATATGTCTTTAAGAAAACATACCCATAGCATATAAATAAAATTATAATAGTAGTATCATATGCTATAACCATTTTAATTTTTATTACTATGCATTTTCAAGCCCAACTCCAAAGTTTTATATTTATTAGTAAGCCTAATCTATCATACCATGAATTTACAAAGCATGACTTTTGATGGTCTGATCTTAAAGCTGAAAACTGAGTGTACGATTGGTTTGTATTTATTCATATTTACCTGTTGACCAAGTTTTCATAACTCAGACAGGTCATTTGTTAGCTCTGTGCATTTCCATCCTCATGAACTATAGCAGCTCTTGTCCATCTGTCCTTTAGCATCCCACCTTTGACATTTCAGACACCCAGTGTGATTCATTTGAGGAACTATTCAGATGTTTACATAATTTTCTTCCATCACTTTATTATTTATATTACACATACTTACATATATTTTTCTCTACTGTGTTGCCCATATTTCCAATCTGTGGCCTTCCTCCTTCCGAACCCTCAACAGGCTGTGAAGTTCTCATTTGTCCTCTCCCGTCTCCACCTGTTCCTTTATTTAATTATGTTTTTAAAGCAGTGCTTGTTCGAGGCTTGTCATCAATGAGTTCATTACAGCTAATGGCTGAAATGTAGAAATTAACTTGAACTTAGACCTCTACTCCCCAGAGCTTTAAAGGTGAAGGTACTGTCTAGGATTAATGGCAATGATTAGTTGATTTATGGCAGATGTATATTGTTTAGTACTTTACCGTAGGTTAGAGGTGGTAGAGAATTGCAATTTGACCAGAATAAACCACGATTAATCTGGACAGCCGATTTAATAGTAATTTCGTCTTAAATGGCTCGTGTAAAATCTAAAGCTATACACAAGCCAATATAACCAGTGGGTGATGATTGCTGTTGTGAATAATGCATCTGGGAATAAATGTGGAATGAGCATTTATGAAAACTAAAAGTAGAGGCTGTTGCTTCTTTCAGGTTTATATTTCTACCAGAGAGCTGTCTCTGAGTTCATCATTTATATTTCCTTGCAAATAGCTTTATTCACCTATGAGTATCTATGTATGTGGGGTAGATCATGTTGATAGTAGTTTCTGGGTATCTACTACAGCAAGTAGCATAGCATAATTAGAGATAGCCATGGGAAGTCCTCCTGAGGAAGATGAGAAACAAGGGATGTGTATGTCTTAGGATGCTAATGGAGGGATGTACAAGTTCTCTTCTAGTGAGTTCTTTTCTTGAAGTCCATAAATTGGCTACTAGAGAACTGAAACATGAAAAAATTCAGTTTCCACTAATTTGCATGTTTGCACCAGAATATCTTTTTATTATAAATTGCCCACAAGTCACAGCATTGTCAATGGCAGTGATTGCCTCTAAAAAACGTTGTAGGTAGTCTTGTCTTTTGTTTTGTTTTGTTTTCTTTACTTTTCACATCACATTGTAGATGATGTAAAAAGTTGGGGATAACATTTGCATTATTTGGTAACTACTTTGACATCACCATAATCATTTGTATACTATCAGAGCTTTGTTATTGTTTCTCATATTTAAATTAAAATTTGGCATTTGTCTTAGTTACTGCTCTCTTGTGCTTAAGACACACCATCACCAAGGCAGCTTGTAGAGGGAAGTTTTTCATTGGGGGCTTGCTTACAGTTTCAGAGGGTTAGTCAGCCCATGAATATCATAACAGGTAGTGTGATAGCAGACAGACATGGTGTTGGTGCAGTAGCTGAGAGCTCACATCTGGTCTGCAAATTGCAGGCAGAGGGAAAGGTAGACTGTGCCTGTTGTGGGCTTTTGAAACCTCGAAGCCCATTCCCAGTGACACACCTCCTCCAATCAGGCCACACCTCCTAGTCCGTCTTCAACAGTTCCAACATTTGGGAATCAAATCTTCAAATGTATGAGCCCATGAGCACCATTCTCATTCAAACCAGAGCAGCTACTATGACCCGTAGTAGTAGCTTATGATACAGCATTCTGTTTCATGACATTTTGAACATTATTGTCACTAAGGGAATAGACTAGAATCACAAGGAACTAGACCAGCATTACTCATAGAAATTTATGGTCAGTGCTTACAGAAGGAAACAGAAGGAAGCTTATTCAGCCTGTTCCTCCCTTCCTTTCACACATGTGGCAACATCTCGGTTTTTATATTTTGGTGGTTTAAATGTAGTCAGTATAATGGAGCGGGGGTAACGTATTAATGGCTACACACATTCAAAGACATTCGGTACATCCAGTTTATAAAAAGCTAGAATGTATACTACATCTACCAATTAAGTGTCAGAATATTATGTTTGTGAATATGAATGTACCCACTGGTGAGCCCATCAGACTCCAGCGAATAGTTTCACATCCTTATAGGCACAGATGCCCTGGTGAAATTCAATAGATCACAAAACAAAACAAAACAAAAATCCATGTGTGGTGGTTTGAATGAGATTGTCCTTTACCCCAATACGTTTGGTCCTCCTTTATTGGAACTATGGGAAGGATTAGTTTCAAACACCCTTGCCAGGCCAATCCTGCTCTTTCCCTCTCTCTTCCTCTTTCCTGAAGATCAGGAAGTAAGGCTCTCGGTGGTCGCCCAGCATCATGCCTGCCTGCCACCATGTTCTCCTTCATGATGATCATGGACTAACCCTCTGAAACTGTAAGCCCCAGTTCAATACCTTTCTTTAGAAGTTGCTTCAGGCATGGTGTCTCTTCATAGCAGTGGTAACCCTAAGATAGCATGTGTGTAGGAAGGGTGTTTGTAGGGGTCAAGGCATTAGCAAGGGTTGGAGGAAGAGGAAAACAACTGGAATTCAGTGTGTGTGTGTGTGTGTGTGTGTGTGTGTGTGTGTGTCTGTGTGTGTCTGTGTGTGTCTGTGTGTGTGTGTGTGTGTGTGTGTGTGTGTGTGCGCTCACACATGTGTGGAGTTGTCAAAGAACTGGGGAGATAGATTGTGGTGATATTTTGTTTTTACTCTAACAAATAAAATTTGCCTGAAGATCAGAGGACAGAGCCAGTCATAGAATTAGCCATAGAGGCCAGGAAGTGGTGGCACACACCTTTAATCCTAGCACTTGGGAGGCAGAGATCTGTCTGGATCTCTGTCAGTTCAAAGCCACCCTGGACTACACGCGATTAATCCAGTCTAAAAGAGAAACAGAGTCAGGCAGTGGTGGCACACACCTTTAATCCTAGCACTAGGAAGGTTGAGACAGGAAGTGATATGGCTGGGTAGAGAAAGGAATATAAGGTATGCGAAGACAGGAGTCTGGCACCCTTTTGGCTGAGGACTCAGAAGCATTCAGTCTGAGGATTCATGGAGACAGGATCTTGCCTCTCTTTCAGCCAGAGGATTCGGTAGTGGTGAGAAGCTTCTCTAGTGGCTTGTTCCTTTGTCTCTCTGATCTTTCAGCATTTACCACAATATCTGGCTCTGGGTTTTTATTATGAGACCAATTAGGATTTGTGCAACAATAGATGGCTCAGTGTTTTAAAAGCCTTATGTGCAGTGGAGACAGGAGAACTGAGGGTAGATCTCCAGGGCTGGGGCAACTAGCCTAGCTAAAATAGCATAAAAACAGACCCTGTGTCGAACTTGGTGGACAGCAAGGACCAATACCCGAGATTGTTCTCTGACCTTTCAATGCATGCGCCCATATTTACTCAAACACACATGAAAAAGAAAAGAATTTTAAAAATACTTTTGAAAAGGAAAAGAAAAGAAAAAGATCTTGTTCAAATAAATGATAGCACAGAGGCATTATAGTCTATTCATCAATAATCTGAGGTTTCATTTTTGTTCACCTATAATAGTTAAGGAGAATAATAGTAAATTAATACTAACAAGGATAAAGTAATAATGAGCATCATTTGAAATCCCAGAAAGCAAAGCTCTTGCCAGTGTTAGGTGTTGCTATTTCATAACTGTTTGGGTACCATCTCCGAGTTGGACCCTGTGCAGATTTGTCAACATTTGTACTTTCTTGAACATTGTTTTATTGCTCAGTTTTCACCATCAATACATTTCTCCCAGATAGAGTGCTTTACCTAGGCGAGTTTTTTCTTTTTATATTAGTCAAACATATAAAGGGATATTGGCTCATTCTTGACTTGAAATACTCCTTTCAAAGGTTTGACAATGAATTCTTTCTAAACATATTTGAGTCTATTGCTTTTGCCCCAGGCTGTTTTCCTGTGTGTGATAAGGCACTATTGGATAATGTTTGAATTATGCCCACACTCTGGGTTTTTTGTTTTGTCTTTTATTTATTTTTTATTTTTTTTGCCAAGTATACATTAGGTAAATCCTAGAAAATTCCAGCCAGTGTCTCCTCCCCATCTTTTTCTCTTTGACATACAAACTCATAAACACATCCAGTATTAGACTATCAAATAAATTTAAGAAAAATTACAAGGGGAGGTGTAAGATTCAGTTCCTGTGTACTTGTATTATATATATATCATGGATTTTTATCACACCGTTAAGATGTAGGTCTTAAAGAATAAGAAACAAATAGTAAAGCAGCTTGTAAAATGTGAATGTCTCCTAATTCAATATAACAGGTATACATGAGAACCCGTGCCCTCTTTAGGTTGTATAATGGTATATTGGCACTTGCTCTTATTTAAATGTCCTCCCCATTGCCTTTTTTGTAGCACTGATGTTAACCTCATATAAGCTCTAAATTGTCTGGAAGTTAATGGTCTGTTATATGAGTTTAATACTTCTTAGTGAAAGAATATTGGATTATATTATGCAGTTTGAAATCTAATTTGATTTCTTCCTCATCATCATAAATATGACTTGGTCTTAGTTGTTGTTACACACAGAATAAGTGCATAATGGTTTTTTTTGATATTTTTCTATCTTGGCAAATATATTTAATTCCTCATCAAGAACATTCTTTCTTAAAATTTAGACTATTAAAGTTGCTCCATTAAGAAACACCGTGTGCTGTCAGGATCCTTAAGCGTCCTTGTGGCCATTGAAGATAGTCTTGTTTTATTTTTTTAATTTTATAAGGGTTAAATTTGAATTGGAGCTAATGTAACTGACAGGGGGGAAATGGGAGGCAATTGGCTCGCACTAAACAAGTTTGAATGGTTGTTAATGTGAATGACTTTCAGGCAGTGAATGTCAGAGAACAGTAGATTACTTTCTCTTCCCCGGGCACTTCCAGCCCTCTCCTGTGGTAGGACTGATATAATTTCTCTCTTTCTTTCTTGAAACTGGGAAGCAAAGTAATTGGAGTCTGGTAATTTTGGCCTATGGCTGATGATGATAAATCATAACGAGCTATGGAATATACAGTGAGAATTCACATAGGACCAGTAGAATGTGAACTTTCTGAAATATATTAACCAAATGGTGTTGCTTTCTGATTTGTATTCAAGAAAGCCATGGCCCTGTTAATTGTGAATGCAACCTACCCTTTGGGCTAAGTTTCACATGTCAAGCAAATTGCTTCAAAATGTAAGCCACTGTGTTCTTAACAAGCCTTACTCTTGACAGGACAGAGAGTATGTTATTTTGAGGTGGTATATTTGTTTAACACAAACTATTGAAGGTTTTAAAATAATAGAAGTAGAAGAGGATTCATGACCATCTGGATTAGCCTTTTTTTCCTAAGACTCATAAATATTTGCATTGTCTCAAACAGATGGCCATGTGTGTACCTAAATTTTATAAATAGAGGTTCTCAGGTTTTATTCAGTGGTTCATATTTTAATTTGGTCACTCCATGCCCTATGGAATTCTGCAATTTCATCAACTTTTTCATTGAAATCTGTTTTCTACCTGCATTGGATGGGATTTAACGAATAAATTTAGGTTTAATATTTCAGCCAATCAACAGAAATTTATTAACAAACTATATATATCATATTTATTTATATCATGGATTATCTAGTATTCCAATTCATTAACCTTTGGATTAAGTATTGGTGTAGCAGCTAGATGAATTTAGTTTGTAAATCTAGGAAGGCGCCTTCAGAAAACTTGACGGTGTGAACAAATCCAAGGCTCCTCCAGAACTGCTGTGTCTTACACTGATACCTTCTGGTTACGATTATCTCAGTCTGAAGCACCTCCTTGGTTTATGAGTTCCAGAGCTTTTCCTTCTGAGACTGACTTTCTGGGGCTCTTGTGTTTTCCCCTTTTCTACCACCTGCTGTCTCCAGTTCATGAGGATGGTAGTTGTGTTCCTCCATCTCCTTTTGATCATTGGCCCTTCTGGGCTGTTCGGAAAGATGCCTCCTCACCAGCCTGTCCTGGTGAGATTTTATAATCGCTATTCTAGTATTCATTTTACTGTGCATAAACCTATATCATTCCCTTCTGTGGGAACCATTATTCACCCTGAGAGTGATTTCCCCTTGGAGACTACATGGAGTATACCTATATTTAACTTTTCACTGCCTAAGCTTAGGGTTTTTTTTAATTGTGTCAATGACACAAACATAGATATATTAAGGAAAAATGAGAAAGAACTCTTGAGTGGGAGGGTCTCCAAGGGAGGAATACCCAAACTTTAACTTTCTCTAACTTAACTTAGTATGAATATTATTTTCTTAGAGTGTGATGAATATTAAAAACTTCACAGTAATAATCCTGTTTTAAATTATGTAAGCTCTTCATTGCCCTGCTATAGGAATAATTTTGAAGAATTCTATAATTGCTATATTATAAATTAAGTTTTATATTTGTGTAACAATATACAACTTGTACCCTGGAAATGGATCTCAATATATAAATAAGAGTAATTGGGTCTAGTTTGTCTGTTTCTAAGACCTTATGCCAAATTTTGTTGGTCTGCAGCCATCCTGTTCTTTCTATAAATCCATGTTCCTCTCTGTTTTGACATCACAATCTATTGCCATGGAAATGATTGATACCTCACATTTATCTTCATGTCTTTGCAGCACGTTTTTAAAGGAGATTGTCAGGAAAAATATAGACTTTATTGGCACTAGTGGCCTTTTCAAGATAATGCCCCTCTCTTTATGTTGGTTTTCCTGTCCTTCTAGAACATAAGCGTTATAAGTTAGTACTTTTGAAAGTATAAAAACTTGGCTTTTATTCTGTAATTTCTTTCAAAAACCATTTTAGATTATGATGCTTTATAAAGAATTCAAATAACGGGCTTTCTACAGCTGTTATTTTGTACCTTAAGTATAAAATCATTTTATAGCTAGTGCCAAAGAAACTGCAGTAACTGAACGCATTGCATTTTGTCATATTCTGGAAAAACACAAAAGTTGATAACAAACCTGCCTTCTGGGATCTCATGCAAGGACAAGACCAAAACATGGTGGTAACTACTGAGAGCTTAATGTGTGTACTCTTTGGAAAGTTCACAGATTGGTGCTTTAATCCACTTCTGTTTACTCATAAACGTTCATAATTTGAATATTGGAGCTTTTGTGTGTGTGTGTGCATGCACACTCCTTTTCTTGAATTATATTTTTTAACTGTTCATAAATGCTCATATTTAAAAATATCTTCCTTGTATAATGAGTCTTACTTAGTTTTTCCATGAAAGATGTCTTTGTCCGGTTCTGTGTTTCCAAACCTTTCACAATGCAAAGAGCCATTTCAATATTCTCTTTTGCACTGAAAACATTTCAGACAGTTGGACCAGCTCCCATGCACTCAGACACCAAAGGCAGAGCTCTACAGTAAGTCAAGGACAAGACTCTCAGTTTCCAAGTCATTTTCATATATTTTAATTCTGAGAGCTAAGAGGAATTTCAGAAATTATTACCTGTGAGGAATGCGTATGTCAACTATTGCATTTTCAGGTACATATTAAAAAGAATCACTATGGGCCCAAAGAGGTGCAGCCGGTAAAGCACTGGATGCTCTTCCAGAAGTCCCAGGTTCAATTCCCAACACTCAAATTACAGCTCACGGTGTCTGTAACTCTAGTCCCAGGTGCTCTAACACCATCCTCTGGCCTCCAAACATTCATGTGGAGGTCCACAGACATTCATGGAGACCCAACATCCATACACATTAATAAGATTTTTTTTAAAAAAGAACTAAGGTATATTAGACACAAGAAATACACATGTATTCATGTTTCTAAAGTAGGGAAATTAAATAGGCATCAGTTTCAAAGGAGAAAATACAAAGCCACACACAAATGTCTGTTTGATACAGATTTGGAAGGGGAAAATTGAAAGTTGAAGTGTCTACCTTGTAGTGTGTCTGGAGTGGCTGAGAAGCTGTGTTTAAGATGACTGATGTTTCCTGTGGCTTAAGGGAAATCCAGAAAGCCTCTGTCTGTGTTCATAAATGAACTCCCTGCCACTTATTTTATACCAGGTTGGGGGTACTGTGCATAATGCATTCAGATTTGGTGCAGTGACCTTGACCTACCTGTATATTTTTGTTCTTTTCCCAGGGTAAACATAACACCATCAGTTTCAACTACATAGACAGGCCATTCATTTACAAAGTTGTCATTTTGTCACGGATGGGTTAAAATGATATTTTGAGATTATTTGTGTTCCATGCCTTTAAAAGAAATGTAAATGTAGATATTGTTTGAAGAATATTTTTGAGCAGTCACTTGCCTAATGATTCCAACAAATGTCAGATCACCTGCAGTTAGAGAGATGGCGTTCTTTACGGTTCTTGTGGCTTATCTCGTTGACTCTGATGTTCTTCATCTAGTTCTTTACTTACACACAGATATGATCTACCAACTCATCATTAAATCACCACAGAATAGCATCCTATTATTGCTAGTAGATATTAATTACGTTTTTCCATACTATCTTATTTTGCCATGCCCTCACGTTTTTTTCATATTTAGTTGTTATAAACTATTGACTCACACTGAAGGTTTCAATTTTAGGGCTAACAGATAAGCAGAAATATTTAATTGACCAAGTATAAATACTAATAGTAAATAATGAGAACAAAACCACAGCTGATTTTAAGAAAAAAAAAAAAAACACCATCACAGTCTTGGGGAGTGGAGAGGTGGTTAGAGATTAAGCACACTTGTTCTCCCAGAGGCCTGGAGTGTGGTTCCTATCCCCCTTGATCTGCCAGGCACAACTGCCTATAACTCTAACTCTAGGGCAGTGGCTCTCAACATACGGGCCATGACCCCTTCCACAAGGGTCTCCTAAGACCATTGGAAAACACAGATATTAACATTATGATTCATAGCAGGAGCAAGATTACAGTTATGAAGTAGCAACAAAAATAATATTATACTTGGGGGGTCACCAAAACATGAGGAACTGTATTAAAAGGTCACACAGCATTAGGAAGGTTGAGAAACACTGCTCCAGGGGATCCTATACTTTCTTCTGACCTCTTCCTGTACCACACACAGTATGATTGTGCACTTACGTACACGCTTCATTGGCATTTAGTTTTATAAAGCATCTCATGTTGGGACAAAGAGATGAATCAGCTGATGAAAGAATTATTTTTCTGTTATCCTCAACTTTAGAAGTGTTCCCCAAGTATGTAATATTATACTACTGATCTTTAGTTTTTCAATATATATGTTGTTATCAGCTTTCTTGTGCTTTGTGGACAAAGATTCATGTTAAATCTGGGCCAGAGATATTAAAGACCCTGAGATGTCTAGTAATGCCAGAAAACAAGTAAATCATTACAATTAAAGTCAGGTCGGCAATTTGAAGTAATTGCAACTCAGCATAACCTTGGGGGCGGGGAAATAAGATAGGAAAGTAAAATAGAAGAATATAAGGACATAACCACAGTTTGCTAAAAGAGGAAACAAATCTTAGTTCAAAAAAAAATCATGATTTCAAAAATTACTGTCACACTTTTTCCTTGGAGGATGCTGAGAAATTTGCAGATCCTGAAACTCAGGAATGTGAGCAGGCAGTCACACTCTACACTGCCTTGTCCATGAACTGTAACTCAGAGTAACTAATGAACTAAAGACAGAAAACTCTTCATGTAGAATTATTCCAGCAAGTGAGAAAGACAAAGGGATTGTCCTGCTGTTTTTCCCAGCCATGAAAACAGTGATAGATTTTATTGATGGTCATAGATGGCAATTAACATCACAGTATACATAAAACACTTCCCTCCCCCCAAAAAATGTTCATACAGCAATCTAGTCAGATTTTGCTATCTGTGTACCACTTGACAGGAATTTTGGAGTAAGTAACACAGAACATATACAAGCAGAAAGCTATAGAATGTAGGAAACGATAGAAATAATCGGGGCCTGATCATCAGTAAAGTGAAGTGTGAGAGTAAGAAGCAGATGAAAAGGAGGAGTATATCAATTAACAGTTTGTGAAGTTATTGTCTGCCAAAGTACATGTGGACATTGTTTTGATCCTGATTTGGGCAAAGCCAGTAATTACCAGTTGCATGCATGAGGATTCATTACATTCTTCTCTTTGTCTATACGTTTAACATTTGTATAATAATCATAACAATGAAACATAATTGTGCATCTAATTACATTTTCTACTTGTTTTATTATCCAACTAGCAAATTAGTAGGATCCCTAACAGCTGAGATTGGGCTATTATTTTCATTATTTTTAAAATTACCTCCAATTTTTTTTATATTTATTTCCTCTAATGAAGTAATTCCTTACATGAGCCACTGATTTTTTTTTTTTAACATCTCTGGTTAATTTTAATTGCCTATGTTACATTATGGTTAGAAAATGGGACATGAGGTAGTATAATGTATGCCCTTTTGAAGTTTTAAAAACTTCTTTGTTAACTAGGTCAATTTGTTTTTACCAAGATAATGTGGATTGTTTTCATTACAGGGGATTGAATGGGCTCTTTGGAAGGAAGAGAGTACAGTTATTAAATTAACACTCCTTGCTGTTATTGAAGTCAGTTATGGAACATTTTGTTGCAGTTATCTTTAAATATTAACCATAGACATTAATAATCATAAATTTGAGTTTGTTAGAATGTGACAGTATATTATTTGCTTACAATGTCTCTAGTTCTAAGGCCGGACCTCTGGAACTTAGTCAATATGCAGATACAGATTTAAAAATAAAGTGAAATAATCATGAGTTTGTTCACTTTCTCTGTTTTCTAGTATTTTTCTAAAGATACTTGGATGCTGTAAGCCTCCATAGAGATCCATATTTCTCATACATGCATTATGAATTGAGTTCTCTTTTCTGTCACTATGCAACATCTCAGCTAATAGTATCTATTATTTATTCACAAATTTTTCTGTGAAATATGACATGTAAACGATCTCACCAAGTTAAACATGGCATAATTTTAACACTGGTATTGTCTTAGTATATAACTCTGACAGTTTTTCTATAGTTGTGAAATTCTTTTCAACCATTTGTGAACTTTTCTAATCATAAATTAATTCTTAGCTAAACAATGCACAGTTCTGAATGTTTAAGATTCCTTTATCATTACTGACAATATTAGTGCAATTTCATCTTCCTTTGGACTGTGAAGAAGAAAACACATTTTGATGAATGGAAACTTGACATATACCTTCATGCTAGATATTCAAAGTCTTTTTGTATGTTTTATTATTTCAGAGAAAAAGGACATTTTCACTAGGGAAAATAGAATGCATAAATTTTCATCAAGCATAGTGCTTTATTAAGTCTTTCCTAATATCTAAAACATTGTCATTATCAGAACAATGCTGTATTGTGTTTCTCTTGAACTCTTTATAAATTAGTTGCTTCTCTTTAGGGCTTTGGTGAATAACTATACTTTTAGTTACTCTGATTGTAATTTCAATCAAATTCTAGAAAACATTTTCTTTCCTCTGTAGCAAACATGTTTTTGCTAACATGAAAATCCACATGCTAGCAAATGACAAACTTAACTAAGCAGATTTAATCATGTTTCTTATAATAGATGTTCATAGCTTTCTCAGCAATGTCTCAGCGTGTGTAACTTACTGTGCTGTATTACTGACAAAATTCTGTGTCAGCTGTCGTCACCATCCTGACATTTTTTTTTCCTTTTTAATGCACTGCTGCTCTGATTCTCTCATCTGTTTTTTTTTTTTTTCATTTCATACATAATACAGAGCAGCTATTTATACACTCTCTTGTTCATCAACTGATTACTCTTCATACACATTATATCATCCCCGAAGGCACAACTACCTCTTCTTTTGGATCATTTTTACCTCTGGTAGCTAGGAAGTGGAAGTCACATGACAGAATGAACTCTGTGATTTTTATCAGATACTGGTTGGCATTAAGGGATGAGCCCTACAGACGTGTTGGAGCTCTGTCCTGTCCCAGGCAGTTAGCTTCAGGCTGTCCCTGAGGCTGAGGTGGTCCCTGGTATGGTACGCCTGTCACCTGCCTCCTGGATCTCCCAACTCTCAGTGGTCCCTTGCATCTGCAGACACCACTGTAACCCATCGGCCCTTTCCTGATTTCTTTTGACTCCTGCACCATAGTTGACTTCAGTCACTGACTGGATGACACATGGCTTCAATATTACTTTTTTATTTGTTTGATCTTCCTCACATCTCTACCCACCCAACTTATGTTCTTTCTCTTTCTCTCCAGAAAAGAAGATTAAAACAAACAAACAAAATGACAGAAAGACAAAAAATATCCAAATAAACAAAAAACCAAAAAGCACACTAAAAAAAAAAAAAAATCAGAGACCATTTTGTGTATTCTTCCTGAGCATAGGGCCTGCCCTGTGGTATAGTTATTGTCCCAGTGACATTCCTTTAGAGAAAACTGATTTTATTTATTTATTTATTATTGTTATTATATTATTATTATTAATTTTTATTTTTATGTCCATTATTGTTTTGCCTGTGGAAGGAAGTTGGGTCCCCTGGAACTGTAGTTACAGGCAGTTGTGAGCCACCATGTGGATGCTGAGAATTGAACCTGGGTCCTCTGGAAGAGCAGCCTTAACTCTTAGCTGCTGAACCATCTTTCTAGCCCTGATTTTCTCTCTTCCTTCCTTCCTTCCTTCCTTCCTTCCTTCCTTCCTTCCTTCCTTCCTTCCTTCCTTCCTTTCTTTTTTAACAGGTATCAACTGCAAACAGCTTTCTGTTAGGGATGGGACTTTGTGGCCACTTCTCCTTCTCAATGTTGGTATTTTGAACCTGTGCAGGTCTTACACAGACTGTCACAGCTGCCTTGAGTTCATATGTCCATCAGACTTGTAATGTCTAGAATCCACTCTTGCTTTGGAGTCATCCATCACCTCTGGCTCTTACAGTCTTTCTACCTGCTCTTCTGTTCAGATCCCTGGCCCTAAGGGAAAGAGTTTGATAAAGACATCTCATTTATAACTGAGTGCTCCAGAGTCTGTCATGTTTAGGCATCTTATTAGTTAGACTCTTTGGGTGTTGCTTCTGACATTTGTAGGAGACACAGTCTTAAAGCAAATTTCATGATCCCTTGGCTCTTAAAATCTTTCCACCCCCTGTTCTACAGCGATCCTGGATCCTTAAGTGCAGAACCTTTATCATAGATGTATCCGATTGGCATTTAGACTGAGCTCCACAACACTGTGTTTTGATCAATTGGTTCTGGTTTTCTGTAACAGTCCTCATTTGTTGTAAAAACAGCTTTTAAGAATGTGGGCTAAGGACTACCTTTATCTGTGATTATAGGAACAAATATTTAGAATATAGTTATGATTATGCTGGTTTACTAAAGTGATGGCTATAGATTCTTCTCTAAGATTCATGAATTCACCAGCCCTGGGTAGTTAGCTAAGATTCCTGTAGCAGGTGTGATTTCCCTCTTACTGTGTAGGTCTTAAGTCCAATCAGTGAGCTGTTGGTTACTGCTAAGGGATGCAGGCCACTACTGCATCCTTAGGGTTACCACGCCTTGTTGATCCTCCTTTTGAGTCAAAGGTATCATAGCTGGATAGAACTGTTGACTGCTTCTCTCCTTTGGAGACTTGCATAGTGCTTTCTTGTACCACAAAGGTAGTCTTCAAGGAGGAGGCTTACAGGTCAGCTCCAGCTCAGGAGCCTCTGGCTCCTGTGTCTGAAGTATATTATGTCTTCAGTAATAGGGACTTACTTTCCACCTCTATGGGGCAACCAAAGCCAATAACAATGGCCTATAATGTTTTGGGAGTCTCTTGTACAACCCCGACAAACAACTCAAATGAGAGTTCCTCATGCCTGGCATTATGGTTTTTGTTAGATGGTCTATGGCTCTTGGAATAAGCATTGTGACCCAAGATGGGAAATTTTCATTTATAAATGTATGTGCGTATTTATACACTAGCCTATGTGTATTATAGGTATTTTTAGCTAGATACTTAAGAGTCTGATTCCTTCCAACCTCTACAGACATCTTTGTTCTTTTATCCCCTTCTTCAGCGTTTATTTCCCTCTCCCTCCTCAAGCAGAAACCCTCCCAGCCTTTTCCCATTTCCCTCTTCAGATCGCTCTCTGCCCACTGTCCCCCTATGGCTCCCTCATCTACCACCCACCCCAGGAAAGATGAAACCCCGAAGTTCTTTTGATTTGCATTTCCCTATTTACTAAGGATGATGATTTAAAAAGCTATTTCTTAACCCATTTTTTTCTTCTTTTAAAAAAAAATGGATCCTCTGCTCCCTTTTTTTGTATGGGTTGTTTATTTTTTGCCTCTTTGTCTTTTGAGTTCTTTATATTTTCTGGATGTCAGTCCTCTGTCAGACGTACAGCTAACAAAGAACTCCCCTTTTGTCTGTCTTTAAAAAAAAGAAAATTATTTCACTTAAGTGATCTCCCCCTCCCCCACCTCCTTCCTGTTTTGCTTGCTTGACAGGGTCTCATGGGGCCTATAATGGCCTCAAGCTTACTGTGTGTCCAGTGATGACCTTAAACATCTGACCTTCCTGACTCTAACTTATAAGCTAAAATTGTACTAGTATGCTGCCACACCCAGGTTATGGAGTGTTGAGGACAGAAACCCAGGCTTTGTGCATGCTAGGAAAGTGCTCTACCAACTGAGCTATACCACCATTCCTGATCCAAGTTTTTCGTGTGTGTGTGATGTGTGGACACTTCATTGGCTTTGTGTTTACCTGTATGAGTGTTTCTCTTACTACTCATATCGTTTTTATATCTGGGATACCAAAATGACCCGTTACAAACACGTTTAAAGCTGTAAAGCAGGGTGAAAGACTACCTTCTAGAACAGTGCTTCTTCTTTTTCTATTCCCTTCCTTGGTTAATTGCCTTTACAATGATTACACACAATCCTAAAATGACATCTTGTGTACCAATCCCATGTAATCGCCTTGAGTTGTGACGGCTTAGAATTTACAATCATCACGCACAATCCTAAAATCAAATCATGTATACCAATCCCTTGTAATCTTCTTGAGTTGCCATAGCTTAGAATTCTGTTTAAATGAATAGGTAAAAGCAGAAATCTGTAAGAGAGAGAGAAAGAGAGAGAGAGAGGAGAGAGAGAGAGAAAGAGAAAGAGAGCTTCCTCTTTATTTTGGCTTTTCAGTATTCTATATATCCTCTAAGTATTCACTTTCCATCAAATCAGTCAATTTAATAAACATTTAAAAAAATTCCTAAATGACAAGCATCCTACTTCTCAGCTAGTAATCACAGTCACTTTGGTAACCTGCATTCCTTTGTTTCTTTTCCTATCAAATCACTTAGCCCATGATATTTCATATTTGAGTTATTAATAACAATAAATGACATTTAAAACACAATTTCTTGCAAAGTATCACTAATCATTTGATTATTTTTCTAGCCTGTCCCTCAAAACAAATCTGTGTGTTGATATTCTTAGTTTCCAGGAATGAGGAATAAACTTAGAAAGCTTAATAGTAGTTTCTAAGGTCAGAGAGACATGGCCAAGATTTAACCTTGAATCAATCTTATTAAAGCTTTACACAGGACTCAGCCCATATTTGCAAATTTATACACTTGTGACTCTTCCCTGGAAATATGATATCAAGGACAGAAAAGATAAACAGAATTTTTTTTTTGTAATGTGGTAACAGGCGCCCTGTCAAAGAATGGACTGCAGTCAGTATTTGAAGTTTGAAGGGTAGAGCTGGACCAAAGAGTAGCAGTGCAGTCACCTCTGGAAAGATGAACTGGACAGACAGGAGAGGGAAGAGCAGCGCTCTTCCTAGGGAGCAATGTGAATGCACAGCATGGAGCTTTCACAGCCCAGGGAGGCTAGTCCAAAGGACCCAATGCCACTGTCTGTCTTGGGTTCCTGCTCTACAAACAGTGGAAGGGTTAGGCACCCCCTTTTGTTTCTGGTATGTATCTAAGCCCAAAGGAGTAAAATGTGAGATGATTTTGTGTCACATTAAAGCATAACTGAGTCCTGTGAAGTAATTATCAATCTTTTACCCATTTTAGCTCAACTCCTATAGGATTAATTAATTGATTGATTGATTGATTGATTGAATTCCTATTGCACTGACAGAAAAAAAAAATCAGTCCCAGATTCACTGAATGGTAGCAGTACTCAGACCTCAAACTGACAGTAATATATGTCCCAAGATGACATATACTTTTCACCCATGCCTCCACAGTCCGTCTTTGTCAACACTCAGGGTTATTGACGATTTCCGTAATCCTTAGGAAATGGCAATGTGTTATCAACCTCAGATTCCCCATCGTACACATCTAAGAGCAGCAAACGTGATCCCAATTTAAAAGACATCTAGCAGTGACGACTTCTCCTACCATTTATATTGGTAGGATTCTAGTGCAGAGTTCTCCTGAGAAGCTTCATGGAAGCAGTGTGTGTGAAAATTCAAATGCGCTTCAGCATCTCAAAGTAGGAAGTCACCGTGCGCATGTTACAGAAAGCTTCCGTTTTGGGGGACTACCAGGTTCTACATTTTTTCAATGAAATATTTTACAGATAACCCTTATATATTTTAATTTTGCAGTTACCCTATGATATATGTGTTTAATCTCATTTAAAATAAATGAAGAAATACTTTAGGGAGATTAGGTTCTGTAGCTTAAGTTTTCCTGCCTGGCCCACGGTCAGGATAAATCTCTTTCACCTGCCAATCTCACAGCCGCTCAGACCCAACCAAGTAAACACAGAGACTTGTGTTGCT